>PVIR01017689.1:0-34535 GCA_004026965.1 Petromus typicus | reverse complement strand
AAAAAAAAAAAAAAAAAAAAAAAAAGGGGGAAAGGTTTATTTAGCTGACAGTTTGTAGAGGTTTTAGTTCATAATCAGCTGATTTCAACGCACAGTGGATTGGCAGAGAGGCCTCACAGAGGAGAAACAGTTCATGGTAGGCAGAAGGCAGCAAAGGAAGCAAGAGATGATCTCAGCTCTTTCTATCCATTTTAGTTTATCCAGGCTACTTAGGGCAAATAGAACTTACAATGTTAATCCTAACACCTTCCAACTTAGCACTGCATCATGAATCGATCCCAGTGTCACACATTCTAGATCCAGCTACCTTTGAAAAGCCCCATCTATGATATCTTAAGGCTATGAGTGGACATCTAGACTCAAGCTATAACATTCCACTCCTGCCTTCTCCAAGACTCATCTATTTATTCAAAAGGCCTTTAGTCCATCTCTTAAGAATTGTCAGTGCCCTATCAGTTTCAGCATTGCAGAATAAGTCCAAAGTCTTCTCTGAGATTTATGGTACATTCTTAGCTGGAAGTCCCTGTACAAATGAAAAGAAAGTTAAACACTTCCAACATTCAGTAGCAAAGGATACATATTTTCATTCCAAAAGATACAAATTGGGGAATATAAAGGAACGGGACCAAAGCAATTCCAAAATCCAGCAAGGCAAAATTAAATTCTGTAGCTTCATGTGCAGCATCTGAAGCAATCTGTGGCAAGTTGTGAACTTGTAAGGGCTTAAGTGGCTCCTCCTCTGTGCACTTCTGGTGGGTATAGTTCCTGTGGCCTTTATCTTTGGTTGGCTTTGCTCACTCCTTGCAGCTGTCCTTGGACAATTCACATTCTTGGCTTCTCCAACCTTCTAGGGTCTCCACTACACCTTTGGCTTCACCCACCGCCCTCTCAAGAGCACACTGCCTGGCTTCTCAGGCCTTCGCTGAAATTTGGGTGAACCTTTCCCAACCCCACAGCTCTTGTATTATGCATGCATCTAAATTTAACTGGCACCATGTGGATGATAATATGCTCTGCTGTCAGCTAGAGCAGTAGCCAGGCTTCCTTCTGTCTTGACTGTAGGAGTCGAGAGCCTATGAACCAAATCCCAGGGAACAACTTCCCTAGGTTGCTGCCATTTTGGAACATGGTACTCTGGGCCTGTCTTCTCAAAGCAAAGTCTTTCACATTTGAAACTCCGAGGCTGCAGAGGCTGGAGTCTTGTTAGTTCCTGTGATGTCCTCAGGTCATCTTTTCAATTATCTTCCTCTGAAATATTTATATTTTTCTTGCTAGTCTTTTCAATGACCAATTTCTCCTCTGTTCCATCTTTGCAGGGCACAGTTTTACCAAAGCTTCCTTTCTGGCCAAACTCACTATGTTTTAAATCATTCTTCTGGACTCTGCTCCTAATTCTCAATGTAAATCTGGCTAACAGCTCCCAAAAGTAGCCATGCTACCACCTCAACATTAGACTGATTTGAAATTTCTTCTGGCAGATTTGGTAGTCTGTTGCCCTTTATCTCAGTCAAGCAGTCTCTGGACAAACTTGTGCAAAATGCAGACAAACTTTCTGCCAAAGCACAACACACCTCATCTAGAGTCCACCAGCCAGTGCAGCCCTTCTTCCCAGAAGAAACCTCCGGAGACTGGTCTTTACTGGCAGAATTTCCATTAACATTTTGGTCCCCTGAGCTCTGAGCAGAATCTCCCATCAGGTAGAGCTTAAAACATTCCAGTTCCACTTTTTAAAAAAAATCTGGCATCTCCCTTTCTTAATTCTTTTCTTTCTCACAAGCCAGCTCCAAAGGTCTCAAACCTCATGGTTGGATACAGCCACAGAAATGACCACACTTCTGTGGTACCAAATTCTCTTACTTTTTTCATCGCTGAGACAAAAATACCTGAGATTCTAACTTAAAGAGGAAAGGTTTATTTAGCTCACAGTTTGTAGAGGTTTCAGTGCAGGGTGTTATGGCAGAGGGGCATGGTAGAGGAGAAACAGTTTGTAGTGGGCAGAACAGTGCAAGGCAAGCAAGCAAGGGACTTTAGCAGTTTCTTTTTGCCCCTTTTATTGTGTCCCTGCTTCCAAGATTAGGGCAGTGCCAAACTGATCAATGCACTGATTTAATAATAATTCACCCTTAATCCTACCATTACACCATGAGTCAATGCCAGCATCACACTACCTCTGAGAAATCTCCATCTGTGGGGCTGAGGATTTAGCTCAGTGGTTCCAGCACCTGTCTTGCAAGTGCAAGGGCCTGAGTTCCACCCAGGTAACCATATACAACAATGCTGGGTGTGGAGACTCACGCCCACCAGCAACCAGTACCACATACCACAGTGCCGGGCGTGGTGGCTCACGCCTGTATCCCAGCACTTGGGAGGCAGAGGCAGGAGGATTGCTGTGAGTTCAATGCTGAGCTCAGGGCCAGCCTGAACTACAAAAAGTGACATCCTGTCTCAAAAAAAAAAAAAAAAACTCCACCTGTGATCACATGCGGGTTTAAAGGGACATCTAAACACAAGCCATAACAGATACAATAATATTAAAGATGATTTTCCTAAAAGAAAAATAAGCTCTTGAATTTGGTTCCATGGTTTCAATGAAACTGTGTGTGTGTTTCTTCTAGCTCTATGTATATGTAATAATGTTTTCCATAATTGTATTCATCATGAATAATGTGATATTTTCTTTTTATCACTTGATATCAGACCTTCAGTACTCTTGATGTTGTTATGTAGTCTCAATTCTAATTTAAATTTTTGCATTGGTTGCTTTAATATTCCATGGAATAGGGGATTCATATTATATATAACCATTACCTTGTTGTTAAACGTGTTGGTTGTTCAGTATTGTAAATGATAGAGAGACAAACATCTCATTATGGAAAGATTTTCCTCCCCATTTAGTTATTTTCTTGTAATAAATTCCCTAATATGGGGTAACTGGGTGAAAACATATGAAATTTTTAATGGATGTAGAACCAAATTGTTGTGGGGAAAATCTCTCACTTATCCTTCAAGATCCATTTCAAAGTTTTCTTCCTTCTACTTCTTTTCCTTGCATTCCAATCATAGTCAATTTCTCCCCATTGGAAAAACTCTACCTTTCTTTACTTCATTTAGGGCATTCACAGTGTAATATTCATCAACTTAACTGACAGAGGTAAGCCATGGTTTCCTTGTTTGTAAAATATGGATGGGATAATCACATTTAACTCATAGGGCTGTTGTAAGAATTAAATGAGATAATGTATGTAATGTCCTTAACCTGGTGCCTGTCATATAATCAGTGTTTTAAAAAATGGAAACCATTATTACCATCACACAGTATTGTAATCACAATTGCCTATCTCCTTGACTATGAATACTTGAGGACCTGGATCATGTGTTAGTCATCTTTGTGTCCCTAGCACATAGCAAGTGCCTGGCACACAAAAGGCATTCAATTAAAGCACCTATTGAATGGATGGATAAATGAATGAGTGAATGAAGTGAATTGAGTTGAAAAAAAATCTACAGTATCACCAGCACTACTTGAAAATTTTTGCACAAACCTAGGAGCATTGAATATTTATGCTTTAATGTATACAAAGAAAAGTAAATTTAGTTTTCAGCATACCTAAGGCTTTCTCTCCCAGTTCATATGAATGATAAATAATGCTTCGAGGAAAGTTTCAATTTGTATTATACAGGAAAATATTGAGAATACAGTGTTGCTTTTTAATAAGGACTAGGGGTATAGCTCAGTGGTGGAACACTTACCTAGAATGCATGAGGCCCTGGATTCAATCCTCAGCACCACGAAAAAGTAATAATAATAAAATTAAGTTTGAAATTCAGTTTCTCAGTCTCCTTATCTCAAGTGTTCAATAAGTCCCATATGCCTAATGGCTACCACACTGAATAACGCAAGTTGTATTAAATGATGCTGGTCTATAATCCATGAGTAATTTTCTGTTTGGTTTTGAAAAACATTTTAGGACTAAACTACAGAAAAACTTACATTTACAAAAAAAGTTACATTTGATTTAGAATAATTTAAAACCAGTTTCTGTTCCCTAAACATTTACCAGCTGTGAAGTGGCAAGAGTTGGTCATGAAGATTAAGAAGTAGTCAAGAAAAGTTAGAATGACTTTAAAATCTGCTGTACAGTTTCTCAAAAATTTAACATAGTAGGGGGTGGGAATTTAGCTCAGTGGTTCTGGCATCTACCTGGCAAGCGCAAGGTCCGAGTTTGATCCCAGGTAACTAAACACATACCACAGTGCTGAGTGTTGTGGCTCATGCCTGTAATCCCAGCACTCAGGAGGAAGAGGCAGGAGGATTGCTGTGAGTTCGAGGCTCACCTGGGCTACATAGTGAGCTCAGGGCCAGCCTGAACTATGAATGAGACCCTGTCTCAAAAAAAAAAAAAAAAATTAACATAGTATTAGCATATGACTCAGCAGTTCTACTCCCAGATATATTCCCAAAAGAATTGAAAACAGCTACTTCAACAAATGTATGTGCACACATATTCATAAGCAGTACTGTTTAGGATAGTTAGAAGGTAGAAATGGCCCAGATACCCACTCTTGGATGAACATATAAATATAATTATAGGATATGCATACAATAAAATATTATTCAGCCATAAAGAGGAATAAGGTACTGATATATGTTACAACTTGGATAATCTGCAAAGCATACTGTATGGAAGAAGTCCCAAAGATTACATTTTACATGACCCCATTTGTATGAAACATCCAGAAGAGATAAATCTATAAAGAAGATTGGTGACTCCCAGAGGTTGAAAGAGAAGGAGATGAAGAAAAATGGAGTTATTGCTTTTGGAGTAGAGGATTTCCTTTTGAAGTGACGAAAGTATTTTGGAACTAGACACAGATAGTACTTGCACAACATCATGAATGTATTAAAAGTCATTGAATTCTTCATTTTAAAATGATTAATTTTATGTTATGTGAATTTCATCTCAATAAACAGAAATAATTGTAGATGTTCCACAAAGTGAAAATATAGTGCACAGATAAATGGTACTATTATTCCAAATATAAAGTGGGTAGTAGTTTTTCCCACTGGGATTTTATAGAGTAGGAAAGTTGCAGACTAGGGAAAGCAGTCCTCGGAGAGTATGTAGCCAACCATCCCTTTCTCTGCGTAGTTTGTGGAGTTGAGCACGCCTGGGGAATATAGCCCAAGGCTCAGTGTGAGGTTGGGCTGAGCTGTACCTATGGAACTGAGGAAGCCTGTCCCCACCTTCTCTCCTCTCTTTTTCTTCCTATATCCACCTCCCTCTGTGAGCTCTCTGTAAGGAATAGTGTCCAGCACCAGGAGAATGGGAGCAGTAACTGGGGAAGAAGTTAACAGAAATTTTCTGCTGACAATCAGTTTTTAGCCAAGGAAGTCGATGGTGAGACTGAACCTAGAGAGATCTGGGTTCCAGAACTTGGAGACCATTAGAATTTTGGATTAAAAGGCAACATTGAGATGCTCTTGTTCTCATCTGATCCTTACGCGAGCTAGATGCCTCCGCTCCATTGCTTTAATTTGGTTTCCCAGAGTTGTTTGTTTCATTTTTTCCTGACGGTGTACTGCCCTGCCACTCAGGAAGCTTGGAAGTTACCTCTTGCTCTGACGGTGATTTCCTAAGTGACATCGGCAGGTCTTTTCTCCTGTATTGACTGACCTCAGTTTCTTATCTGCAAACACATCAGTCTTAAAGACCTAGTTTTCAAGACAAGCTTGTTTTTTGGATAAGCACCTGATTTTCAAAGGGTAGTTTTCAGTAAAAGTGCAATATTTAGTATGACTTTGTAGAGGCTAACCTATTTCATCTTTTTCTCCAAATAACCATCTAAAAGGTTGAAAAGGCTGAATAGATCATATGGCCACTGAGACTCTCAGAAGAAAGCTTTCTATACGTTTGAGGTACTTCCTTAATATGCCTGAGATTTTCTCCCTATAAAAGAGACAACCATATTGCTGCAGAGTAATTCTGTCTGTGCCTCGAGATCCAAACATACCACAGGTGGAGGGTCTCAGCTGTTCCCCAAGCCGGGGCTCAGTTTGCACTAAGCAGTGCAGACGTTCCTGTGTGGCCTCCCCTGTGACCATCACGACCCTCGCCACACAAAGACACACCTCAACCTCCAATTTGCAGGGTCAACAGGGAGCATCTTTCAGTTACAAACTAAAACCATTGATGGCAAGGAGAAAACAGGATTGTGAGAATGAGCTCTTGTAGTCTGGCTAGAAAGGAAAAGATGATTACACACTCCCGCTCTGCTGGGGGGAGTAAGACACCTGCTGCCACATGGACACTGACAAGGAGCTAGTGGGGCCAGAAGGCAGAGGCAATTCTGGTAAACACAGACCAGTTCTCTGGGAGTATAAGTCCATTATGGAAGCTCGAAAAAATATCAGCCGCGGAAGGCTGTTTTTGAGTATTGCTCGTATACTCTATAAAGTACATTACTTCCTTTCTCTTCTCCCCTGAATGTAGAGAAAGATATGTTTTAGTAATCAGACTGTTTCGGGTGTATCTGAAGGAATCCCTTAGAGATGTGCTCTGTCCATACTAGGGCAGACCGTGAAAAAAGGAATACATGGGTCCTGAAGATCACAGCAGTCACCATGGAAGCAGGAGACTCTCAAGGGAACAAACCCAAGAGGGTTGAGTTGACTCCCTGCAACAGCTTTCCTTCGCTTCCCAGTAGACCTGCTCCAGCCTGCTCGCCTACTAGAGCACTGGAGGGCTCTGTGCTGTGTTCTGATGAAATCTCCCCATTGGCTTTCAGTGCTTTCCTGCCTTCTCTGACTATCAACTCTCCCATGAAGCCAGGGAAGGCAATATCTCCCTGTATGGAGTTGGAGTCAGACCTCTGGGAGTAAACCAATCTATCTCTCCAATTTTCATTCATAAATTCATGAATATGGGTCTATTTTTTTTTTTTTTGAGACAAGGTCTCACTTTGTAGTTCAAGCTGGCCCTGAGCTCAGCCTCAAACTCACAGCAATTTTTCTGCCTCTTCCTCCTGAGTGCTGGGATTATAGACATGAGCCACCATACTCAGCACTGTGGTATGTGGTACTGATTGCTGCTGGGTGTGAGTCTCCATGCCCGGCATTGTTGTATGTGGTTATCAGGAATCAAACCCAGGCCCTTGTGCTTTCAAGGCAGTTGCCGGAACCACTGAGCTAAATCTCTGGTTCCCATGGCTATATTTCTTTAAATAAATATTCTTTGCCTTTAAAGAATTCCACCCTAACTAATTCAAGCATTTCAGACTTGTCCCCAATTGAAGTTTTCTCTTCCTGTTCAATATTCCCAGGCCTTGCCACCATGTAAACCTGTAATCTTTTATGCCACTACCCATATTGGTTTATAAAACAGAGGCATGCAACACACTGGAAAGAAAAATGGCACCTGTCAAATACCGAACCCTATGAAATGCCTGTGCAATTTCACTTTTCACCTAGTAAATATCCAATTATTTTCCAGAATAGCTCTTTCCAGAATTCAAATCTGTTTCCATTAATATTAAAAGTTTAGAGGTCTGGGAGAACAGGAAGGGGCTGATTAAAAGCAGACCGGGTTCATTATCTGGTTTGATCACAATCCAGTATTTCCCACCCCCATTTACCACCACTACCCCCAGCACAATGTTCTTCCTGAGAAAATGTCACACAAAAATTCAGCAAATAAAAGCTTATCTGTAACACCTCAAGGGCAGAGCTCTGACTGAGAGGTTTGGGATGGGTATCACTACAAAAGAAATTTCTTTCCGATCATTTCCACTAGGAAAGAAAGCATCTTCCAAAGTTCTGCCTCTCATTCTGCTGCACAGAGCAGATACCCAGTACGCTTGTTAGAGTGAGCCTCTGCTTGAATAGTAATCATGTAATATTAAGAGTTGCAAGTGCCCCCTTGGAGATTCCTTGATTTTTTAGTAGATGGAGAAACTGAGACTGAGATGGGGGAAGGGATTTGCTGAAATTGCACCTCTAGTTAGTAGCAGAGTTGGGACCAAGACACACATCATTGCTGGCACTTCTGGTGTGTGGGAAAAGTGCCGGAAGGGCCTGAATGGAATGAATTGTAGTCATTTCTCAATCCACTACATCTCCATGGGCCACATGTTAATGGCTCATCTTTTATTGCTCCCCTGAGAACTGTCTCAAAGGCACAGCCAAAATGGGTATTTTAATGCAAAGCACATTGGGAGGCCAGAAGTCAGAAGGAGGTGTCGTCTCAGGCCACTGGCTACACTTGCCTGGGAAGGCTTTGCTTGGGATGCTGCTCATTCAGACGCTCAAGACGCCAGGGCCAGGAGGTGGGACACGGCCTTCTCCATGCCATGAGGTTCCTCAGAAATCTTTTAGGGATTAAGTCTTGCAAAGGGGCCTGACCATATAGCAAGGCTTAGTGAAAAAATAGGGCACTTATTTTCAGAGTGATTTGAAAATGTATTTTTAAAAGGACACAAGGAGAAGCAACTTCAAAATAGTAACCAGCCAGTGCCTTTGCTATACAGTGTGTACAGACCTCAGTAGTGTCCCTCCTCCTCCTGGGACTATTTAAAACCAGCTCCTAGTCCCTTCACACATTGCTGGTAAGAATGGAAATCAGTGCAGCCACTGGAAAACAGCACAGTGTCTTCTCAAAAGGCTTTATATGGAATTACCAGTGCAACTGCACTGCTAGATATATTCCTGTCTTAGTCAGTTTTCCTACAGCTGAGACGAAATACCTCACAATTATAATTGGAAGGAGAAGTTGGTTTGTGCTCATGGTTTCAGTGAATTCAGTCCATGTTCAAGTGGCTCTTGGGTTCTTTCCCTTGAGGGTATCCTACTTCCATGCTCTGATGTCCAAGTCATAAAAGGTATGACAGTGTGGTATGGTGGAAGAAAACTGATCAACACATGGTGGCCAGGAGGCAGCGAGAAGAGGGAAGAGCTTCTGATGAGAGAACATCCTTCCAAGTCATACTCCTAGTGACCTGTCCTTTCTGACCAGGCCTCACCTCTGAGAATGAGACTTTTAGGGGATATTTAAAATCTAAACCATAATAATACTCAAGAGAACTGAAAGCAGAGACTTGAACAAATATTTGCAGTTCATGTCCACTGCAAGAGTGATGATCTTTAGGATTGAAGGCTCAGATTGTAGCCAGTCCAATTCAGATTCTCAGGTAAACTCTTAACATCGAGATATCAGCGTAGGTATATGAAAAGGTGCCTTCCTCTGTCTGTCCTTTATCTTTTACTCCTTTAATTTTCAAAAATTGTACTGAGATATATCACTCGTACACACACTATATAATTTACAATCATTTTTACCATATATATGATTAATGGCATTAAATTTACACATATTACCACTACTCATCCACAGAACATTTTTTAGTGACTGCACACCCATTAACCCAGAATTTCCCATTTCCCTGCAAGCCATCAGACTGGTCTTTCAGTCTGTATGGACTTGATGGGTCTATGGACTCCAGTGAGTGTACTCATACTTCATCCATCCTTCTGTCATATTTTATTTAACATATCTTTCAGGTCTATGTGTGCTATAGCATATGTGAGAGTTCTATCTCTCTCCCTCTCTGTCTCTCTCAGATCAATCATGTCCCATTCATTAAAGGTGCTAATGACCTTGCAACATATGGTCTCTCTGGCCAGAACCACTTTTCCACTCCACACCCATAAACAATAAGCCTATATGCACACACATACATGCACCTCATTCTTGAGCACACAGAAGTGCTATCTTAGCTCAGGCTTCCATAGCAAAATGCCAAAGATTTACGCAAAGAAATGTATTTTCTCACAATTCTAGAGACTACAAAGGCCAAGGTCAAGTTGTCAGTGGGTTGGTTTCTCATTAGAGTTCACTTCCTGGCTTGCAGAAGGCAGACTTCATGTTGTGTCCTTCTGTGGAAAGATGGGGGTCAGTTTCTCTTCCTCTTTTACAAATCTACATCCTATTGTATCTGGTACCCACACTTATGACTTCTTTTAACCTTAATTACCTCCTAAAAAGAGATTTTCTTCAGGTATGGTCACAATGTTGGTTAGTTAGTACTTCAAGATAAGGATTTTGCAGGAGGAGAGAAACACAATTCAGGTCACAGCATTTGTTAATGGTGACATCATCACCCACGGCTCTTCAGCAGTCTGTGGACATCTGCCTCACACACTCTCTTTATGGGCGGCCCTGCCCTTGAAGCACTGGGCAGGGTCATCTCTTTCCTGAGACTGGATTGTTGAGAGTATACTCTTTGACATCAAGGAAGAAGCAGCTTTTCTCTCTGGGCCTGAATGTCAGTCTTGATGGTCTCTAAATTGTTTTCTTGAAGAAGAGTGCATATTGCAGCTGCACAGCTCTATGGTCTTGTCATGGGACTTGAAGAACTCCAAAAGTCCTCTTTAATTCCATCCAGCTTTCTCCGTCCCTTTTAGTTCAAACTGGCAGTGTCTTTGTGGTATAAACTCACTTCTATTCTTGCTTTCTGCTGAGATGGCTATTTAAACCATGAATCTCACCCATAATCTTTTCACTAAATGTTTGTTTAGCTAGAGCCTTAGTGTCCTCTTTAGAATAAGCTTGTAATTTTTTAAATTTAATCTTTATTGGTACATTATGAATACACATCATCATCACATTCAACATCGAGACTTTGTACCAGAATATGACATGACTTGATTCTAATTTTTCCTCTTTCTCCCAACCCTGTAACCCCCACCCCCTATATACATAACCTTTGTTCCTTTTTTCTTTATTATTAACACATTCATTTTCCCCTCGTTATTTACCCCTACACTCTCTTCCCTTTTAAATATTTTCTATTTCACAATATCAACTACACATACTACGACTCATTTAGAGCTTCATTTTCTCATACCAGAGAAAAGATACAATATTTACACATCTGTGACCTGTTTATTTCTAAGCTTGCAATTTTTGCAGTATGGATAAACTCTGAATTTTCTAACTTAAATTCTGATCTTTCTTTTTCTCAATAATTCCTCCTTTATTCCTCTATTCTTTCATTTTACTCTTAAGTAATTAGTAGAAACCAAATCAATCTCTCAATACTTTCCTAAGACGTCTTTTCATCTCAGTGTTCTCTTTCATCACGGGTAAGTTCTGTTTGTCCACAGTCTACCAGAATACATTTCAGCCAAGTTCTTTGCCACTGGACAACAAAGGTCACCTTTCCTCCAGTGTCCAATAGCGTAGTTCTTATTTGTGGCTGATATGGCTTGTGTTTAGATGTCCCCCAAAGCAGCATGCACATGAGGTGCGTGTAAGACTTGAAGTATGACTCATCCTGAGGCTAAATTCCTCCCCAGCTACGAAACTGTAAAAGTAGACAAGTTATGTCTACTTTCTTCTTCAGAGGTAGCTCGATCTGGTGTGTGTGATGCTGTGGTTAAGGCTATGTGATTATTAATCCACCACACGTGAGTAGTGAGTGATTAGTTGGTTCCCTGATCCCTGGGAGTCTGTAAGGATAAAAGAGGCAGAAGGACTCTGAGGACTGTCTTTCTCTCCCTTGTCTCTTTCCTGTGCTGTGGGCCCTGTGAACTCCTTGTCTTGTTACTTTTGCTGCCGTGCGCACACCGTGTTGTTTCTCCTCTGAGAGGCTTGTCTGCCATCCCAGCCTGGGAGCCAGATGATTGTGGACCAAGACCTCTACGAACTGTGAGCCAAATAAACCCCTTCTCTTTTAACTCTGGATGTCAGGTACTTTGTCTCAGCAAGGAGAGTAAAGTAACTAACATGCTGGCTAATTTGTCCATCTTTCTAGCATGTACCTCAGAACTCTAGGCTCTACCCATCACCCAGTTTTAAAGCCATTTCTACATCTTTGTATCTTTTCACAGCAGCGCTCTCTTTCTTCTAACCCGAATATTAGTCTGCTTGGGCTGCTATATCACAACACCATAGAGTGCTGGCTTCCACGCCAGATGTTAATTTTCACACAGTTCTGGATGTTGGAGAGTACAAGGCCAAGTTTCTAACAAGATTTGCTTTCTGGTGAAGGCCTTTTTTCTGTTTTAGAGATGACTTCCTTCTTACTGTTTTTACTCAGAGAGAGAGAGAGAGAGAGAGAGAGAAGAGAGAGAGAGAGATCTTCCCTTTCTTATAAAAATATAATCCTATAAGATTAGAGCTCCCCCCTTATAAACTCATTTAATCTTAATTACTTCCTAAAGATCTTACCCAGATATAGTCACATCAAGGGTTCTGGATTCAGCGTAAGAATTTTGAGCAATTTTTTTTTGAGACAGGATCTCACTTTTGTAGTTCAGGCTGGTCTTGTGCTCAGCTCTGAACTCACACCAATCCTCCTGCCGCTGCCTCCCACGTGCTGGGCTTACAGGCGTGAACAACCACGCCTGGCACTGTGGTATGTGGTTCTGATTGCTGGTGCGTGTGAGTTTCCATGCCCAGCAGTGTTGTATGTGGTTACTGGGGATCAAACCCGGGCCCTTGCACTTACAAGGCAGGCGCTAGAACCACTGAGCTAAATCCCCAGCCCAAATTTTGAGCAGTTTTATGCAATCCAACCCATAGAGCATGTTGATTTGGCTTCTCCCTCGGTGTCTTGCAGTAGCCCCAGACAGGTAGGCTTTTCCCTAATCACTAAACACTGTCAGAACATCTCAGAGACTGCTTCATGCACTAGACCCCAGAAGACCAAAACTGGCTTCGAAGATGTAAACATCACCATGCTTGCTGAATCTCATTAATCCCCCTAATGAGTGAGAGGTCCTAGGCAAGAATATAAAGGGGCTTTTATACCATATGCCAAATGATTAAAAATTGTAAGCGAAGACAATAAATTGTCATGTAAAATGTTCTATTTCCTATATTGAGAAGTAAACTTTCAGAAAAACAAAATCAGTATGTGTAAAGTAATGGTTTAATGCTATGGAAAATCAGCACAATATCAAAGATGACTAAATTTTATTATGATCTGCATGTCTGTGTTATTTTGATGGCCCAGCAATATTGGATGAATAATCACATAAAAACATACATAATTCAGGAGTTAATTTGTACTTCTTCTATAGAATTCATTTTTTGTCTTTGCAGCTAAATCAATTTGTGTCATATGTTGCTCTAGTCAATACTTTTCATATAACTTGTGGAATTGTCAATTATGACCTAAAGCTAAGATAAGAAAAATTCCCTATTAAGAGGTAGATAGTAAAAATTTGAGGTTTTGCACTCCATATAGTCTCTGTTTCAACTGTTCATCTTTGTCATTTTAGCATAAAAGCCATATAGACAATATCTAATCAACTGAGTATAGCTGTATTCCAATAAAACTTTATTTAGAAGACAGCCAGCCTTCTCGGAGACTATAATTTGCTAACCCAGAACATAAGACTTAAAAGGAGTGTCATTAGCAAGATAGTGGACTAGCAAATCCCAGCCTTCACTGCCCTAGAAAACAATGATTTAACAACTACCCATCGATAAAAATAGCCCCAGAAAAGCTCTGGAGTGCAATTAAGGAACTGCAGTAACACTGGAGATCTAAGTTAAACTGAGGGTGACCACATAGTAAAACACAGAAAGAATTCCATCTATATTGTCCCTACTCCTAGCATTGCACAATTCATTGCAAAGGGTGGTCCTCTCAACTGCAACCATTCTCTGATGAGGAGAAAAGCAAAAGATCTCAGCATCCCTTGCCCAGGACCCACCACAAATACCCACAGATTTTGGCTCTAAGAATCTCTGCAGTCTTTGTGGATTCTGATCTGTGCTTACTGAGCTACCAGGGGTCCACAGCAATATATCCTGTCAGAGCAGGAACCATCACTAAACTTCACCCTTTGCCCAACAACTTTCTTAGCGCTGTGCAGTTAGTTATGCTCTGAGCCCAGTGTTGTTGACAATGCATATGTACCTGTGTTCTAGCCTATTAAAATGCTTAAGGGACTCCTTCATTTCCAATAAAATCACACAGGCAGGAAGATGAAAGATTAATACTCAATATTAATGCAAAAACATCAATCTTACTAGCAAAAGAAAGCATATAGATAAATATAGAATAACAACACTGTAATGGTATTGTATGAGTTGCTTAAATAAAGTTAAAAGATAAAAGTTAATTAACAGATACACAATACATGAAGACTAAATGTTGACCTAAGAACACAACATATGTGGGAAGAAAGCAGGTAAGTAAAGTTTTATATGCATTTAAAGTTGTCATCAACAAGATATGTTATGCAAGCCCTGAGCTAACTATAAAGGAAAAACCTACCATAGATATTTAGAGGATAAAGAAAAAAAAGAATAAAAGCAAACCACTACAAAAATCATCAAGTAGCAAAGGAAGATGATAAAAAGAAGGAAACAAAATAATTGGAGAACAAGCAGAAAACAAAATGGCAACAGTAAGTCCTTACTTATTGATGACTACTTTAAATGTAAATGGATACAACTTTCCAATCAAAATGAAATAGAATAAGAGGATCTAACTCCTCACTAAGGATATTATTTGTACTTTTCTGTGTCTCTTGTAGATATGAGTTGTGTTTGAAGCTCCCGGAATTGCCCCAATTGATAGGAAAGGACATGGCCAGCATGGCTCTGAGCTACAACAAGTGGCAGGGATGCAGGTGTGGTAGAGACTGGACCCAAGGCCTTATTGCCTGGAGTGCTGGGTGCCAGCCATAGCCACTACTATGCTGATTGGAAAAGTTGCAGTGAGGACCATGGAGCTGCCTCTGTGGCTGCTGCTCCTGAACCCAGGATCTTGAGGCTGGCCAAAGGATTGTTGCACAACTCCTAGCGGTGAGCACTTCCACTCTGTCAGTCAAGTGCAGATGGACTCAACCAACACACATATGCAGATTTCCATGTCAAGTGCCAAGCACGAAGAGGGGGCATCCAGTGGAGAAGTTCTGTGGTCACATACAATCTCCACAAGCCTTCTCCCTTCACTCTGCACATCCTCAGAGGGCCAGTCTGGGAATCTGTTCTGAGTAATCACTCCTTTGTACCCAAGCACAAGCCCCAATAGTGCCTCCTTTGGCCAGTACTGCTTTACCTTTTCTTAATGTCTGTCTGAATTGAGCAAAAAGGCCCTTGCCTGACTGCGAGCAAAAAGGCATACAGTCATTGAATGGAAAAAAGAAAAAGATCCTGAACAACTGTCTATAAGACAATCACCATAATTTAAAGCCTTATTTAGGCTGAAAACAAAGATATAGAAAAAGATTCTGTGCAAATGGTAATGAAGAGAAAGCAGAAGTGTCTATACTTAGAAAAAACTCATTTTAAGTCAAAAACTGTCTCAGAGGGCTGAGGATTTAGCTCAACAGCACCTCATCTGCCTCATAGGCACAAGGTCATGAGTTCGGTCCCCAGTACCAGGAACAAGAAACTGTCTCTAGAGACAATATACTGTAATAATATGGTGAATTCAATAGGAAGATATAACATCATACATAAACACAAGTTATCAGAGGAACTAGATATATAAAGTATGTATGGACAGATTGGGAGAGAAAAATATCAACCCAATAATAGTAGAAATTTACATACACCATTTACAATAATAGAACATCCAGGCAAAAAAATTATGTAAACAACTGACTTGAATAACATTACAGACCAAATGGATCTAACAGAAAAATACAGAGCTTTTCATGTAGCAGCAGCAGAATACATATTCTTCTCAAGTGCTCATAGAATGTTCTCCAAGAAAGATCACATGTCACCTCATAAAAATATCTTAATAAAATGAAGAAGATTGAAATCATTCCAAGTATCTTTTCCAATAACAATGGAATGAAATTTCCTCAAAAAGATAGAAATAAATAACAGCTAAAAACTAAGAAAGTTCTCAAATACAAGGATGCTAAACAAAACAACAATTGAGTCAAACAAGAAATCAAAGGGAATTTCTAAAGTATCTTGAGACAAATAAAACTGAATATGCAACATAATAAAGCTTATGGGATGCGGCAAAGGGAGTACTAAGAAGGGTGTTTGTAACAATAAATGCCTACATTAAGAAAGAAGAAAGATCTCAAAGAGCCTAAATGTATACTTGAAAGAACTAGAAAAAGATTAAACACAAAGTTACAAGAAAGAAGGAAATAACAAAGATTAGAGCAGAATGAAACCAAAGAGAGAACAGAAGAACAATAGAAAAAACAATCTGAATAGATAAAATCCGAAATTAAATAGGAAGCATTATGATGGGTACCTCGGAAATGAAAAGGATTGTAAAGGATGGTAGAAAATAACACGCCAGCAAATTGGTTTTAGGAATACATAATCTACTAAAACTGAATTAAGAAGAAATAGCAAGCCTGAATGGATCGATAACAAAGAGGTTAAATCTATAATTCAAAATCTTCCAGGAAATAAAAACCCAAGACCACATGGCTTCACAGTTAAATTCTACCAAATAGTCAAAAAGGGATCACTACCAATCCTTCTTAGAGTTTTCCAAAAAACAGAAGAGGGAACTTTTCCAAGCTCACTTTACGAGGGCAGCTCACTCTAGCACCAGAGCCAAAGATACTACGAGTCAAGAAAGCTGTTCACTGCCCTCAGTGAACACAGATGGTAAATCCCCCATAAAGTACTCACAAACTGGATTCCATAACACATTAAAGGATTATACACAATGATTACATGAGATGAAGGATGATGGGATACAAGGATCCATAAATACACAAACCAAAAAATGTAGTATACTATGTTAACAAAATGAAAGCAAAACCAGATGATTAGATTCAAAAGAAAAAGCACTGGACAATGTTCAAAAATTATTCATATTAAAACTCAACTAAACAGGTACAGAAAGAACATGATAAAAGTCATGTATGAAAATCCCACCGCTGACATCCTCATCAGTAGGGAAAATGAATGTTTTCCCTTTGTGACCCAGTACAAGGCAAGGATACTCACTCCTTCCACCTCTGCTCCTGCAGCGCTGCGCTACTCAGGCCAGAGCAACTGGGTGAGAAAAAGAAGTAAGTCATTTAGTTATTTTTTAAAAAAGAAGGTAGGATTGGTCCGGGGAGTTAGCTCAGTGGTTCCGGCGCCTGTCTTGCAAGCGCAAGGACCCGGGTTCGATTCCCCGGTAACCACATAACAATACTGGGTGTGGAGACTCACGCCCAGCAGCAACCAGTACCACATACCACAGTGCCGGGCGTGGTGGCTCACGCCTGTGATCCCAGCACTCGGGAGGCAGAGGCAGGAGGATTGTGATGTGAGTTTGAGGCTGAGCTCAGGGCCAGCCTGAACCACAAAGCGAGACCCTGTCTCCAAAAAACTAAAAAAAAAAAAAAAAAAAAAAAAAAAAGAAGGTAGGATTATAGACTTAAACACAGACCTGAAACTGTAAACTGCTACAACAAAACACATTCTATTTTAAAAATTAATTTTATTGGTACACTTTTGATAATACCTAATCATCACATTTCATCATATGTAATTTTTACCTGGTACTTAATGTATCTTAGTTCTTCTTTTTTCCTCCATCCCTGTCCCCTCCCTTCAATTCTTCTTCCCTTCTTTCCAAATGTAGCTTCACGACAATGATCTGAGGATTTATTTGTATAACACCATAAATCACAAATTTCAAAAGCAAAAATGAGCAAACAGTACTATAGCAAACTAAAAGTTTTCTCAATAGCAAAGGAGATATTAACAAAATGTTAAAAGTCAATTTCTAAAAATAGGAGAAAATATTTGCAAAACATATATCTGCTACAGTGTTAAAATACAAAATATATGAGAAACTCATACAACTTAAGGGCAAAATGACAGCCCAATTTTTAAAAAATGGCAATGGACCTGATTAGACATTTCTTAGAATAAAACATATAAATGGCCAATAGATAGATAAAAGTTATGCCTGACATCAGTGATCACAAGAAAAGTGCAAACCAACACCACAATAAGCTCACATTTGTCAGAATGACTATTAAAAAACAAAAATAAAAACAAAATGATTAACGCTAGTAAAGAAGAAAAAGGAGCCCTGGAATGCTGTTGGTGGGAAAGTAGATTGGTAACAGCCATTATGGCAAACAGTGTGAAGGTTGAAGGAGAGGTTCATGCTTGGCTTAGGATATGCCGCACATATATCTGGTAGCACTCTATGGGACACCGAGAGGCACAAGAACACCTGCCTCCATGCATAGAAACCAGGCTTAGGGCCAGGGATTTAGCTCAGTGGTTCCAGCGCCGGTCTTGCAAGCACAAGGGCCCGGGTTCGATCCTCGGTAACCACATACCACACTGGACCTGGAGACTCACGCCCAGCAGCAACCAGTACCACATACCACAGTGCCGGGCGTGGTGGCTCACGCCTGTCATCCCAGCACTCGGGAGGCAGAGGCAGGAGGATTGCTGTGATGTGAGTTGGAGGCTGAGCTCAGGGCCAGACTGAACTACAAAGCGAGACCCTGTCTCAAAAAACCAAAAAAAAAAAAGAAAAAGAAAAAGAAAAGAAACCAGGTTTATGTGCTAAGCAAAACCTATCCCACCCCTGCTTAATGTCATGATTCTGGGGCCCTCGGCCAAAACGAACAGACCAAGCAAACAGGCCCTGCGCAGAAGCAAATCACAAGACCAATCTTATGATACAATGTTAAAACACCGATCAGCAATGGCCAACTCTGTAGCATGCTTCTATCCCTGCCCCCTATACCATCTTTATATAAAGCCAGTTCAGTGTTCCTTTGAAACCTTGTCCAAAGGTGGACAAGGAAACCTTGTCTGCGTCGTGACTCTGCAACCTCACTCTCTCAGCTTCTAGTTGAAACCCATTTGTTTCTTCAACAGCCTTGACAATGACAGCAGAAGGTTCTTCAAAAGTTTGTTGGATCTACCATATGATTTATCAGTCTCATTTCTGAATACATATATACAGATAGATATCAAAACAGAACAAACAAAAACAAAACTCCGTTTAGCCAGGATCTGGAAAGATACCTACACACCGTGTTTACTGCACCATTTTCACAAGAGCCAAAATATGGAAAATCTAAATGTCTATGGACAAACGAGTAGATAAAGACATACATACATATCTCATCCCCACACACCAGCAAACAATGGAATATAATTCAGGTTTAAAAAGAAGAAAACTGGGCCGGGGAGTTAGCTCAGTGGTTCCGGCGCCTGTCTTGCAAGCGCAAGGACCAGGGTTCGATTCCCCGGTAACCACATAACAATACTGGGTGTGGAGACTCATGCCCAGCAGCAACCAGTACCACATACCACAGTGCCGGGCGTGGTGGCTCACGCCTGTAATCCCAGCACTCGGGAGGCAGAGGCAGGAGGATTGCTGTGATGTGAGTTTGAGGCTGAGCTCAGGGCCAGCCTGAACCACAAAGCGAGACCCAGTCTCAAAACACCTAAAAAAAAAAAATAATAATAAATAAATAAATAAATAAAAAGAAGAAAACTGTTGCCATTTGTGAAAACATGAATGAACCTGGAAAACATTATTATGTTAAGTGAAGTAAGACAAAAACAAAGGGACAAATACTACATAACACTATTTATGAGAAATAAAAAAAAGTCACATAGAAGCAGGTAAAGTGGTGGCTGCCTGGGGCTTCAGGTGGGAATGAGGGCGTGTGAGTCAGAAGTATAAGGTTTCAATTATACAACATGAAGAAGATCTTTTGCACTTCTGGTATACAGCCATGTGAATGTCATTAGCCATACTGTATTATATGTTTGAAATCTGCTAAGAATATAGCTCTTAAGCGTTCTTACCACACACACACACACAATGCAAATAATAATCTTTTAAGATAATATAATAACCGTTAAAATAAATTTTATTGTATTAAATGCATAAAATATAAAGAATTTTATTGAAAATACATGTGAAAATTGTATAAGATTATTTTTGTTTTTAAGTAGATATTATTTTTTTGGATATTCAAAATAAAAAACAAAATACAAATGATAAATAATAAAGATCAATATTTACAACCAAAATTATTTAAGTAGAGATGAGGTGTTACTTGATTCAGTCTTCTTTTTCTTTCTCTCCCCAGTACTGGGGATTAAACATGGGGCTTTCACACCAAAGTGAGATGCAGCCCCAGCCCTACTTATCTATCCACCCATTTATTTATTTATTATTTACTTTTGAGATAAGGGCTCCCTAAGTCAGTAAGTTGCCTAGACCGGGCTTGAAATGTGATCTTCCAGCCTCAACTTCCCAGAGTCCCACGATACAGCTGTGTGCCACGACACCTGTCCATTTGAGTCTATCTCATTGTAATATTTATAGATAGGAGACAGCTTACCATTCTAGCATTCCATATCTCCTGGAATCATGCTCCTCATAATATTCTGACATACTTTTGGTTGTTGATTTAGAAAATGTGCCAAGATACATGAAATAGTGTTTCCCTGGAATGTAGCTAGAATTTGTCATAAGAATAGGTGGTTACTGGGGCTGGGGATTTAGCTCAGTGATTCTGGCACCTGCTTTGCAAGGGCAGGGGCCCAGGGTCGGTTCCCTGGTAACCACATACAATACTGGGCATGGAGACTCACGCCCAGCAGCAATCAGTACCACATACCACAGTGCTGGGCGTGGTGGCTCATGCCTGTAATCCCAGCACTCAGCAGGCAGAGGCAGGAGGACTGCTGAGTTCAAGGCTAGCCTGAACTACAAAAGTGAGACCCTGTCTCAAAAAACCCAAAAGAATAGGTGGTTAGAGGTATGGGTCCCAGTTATAGAAATACCCACTGTCCATTCATTTATTGATCTATTCTTCGACTCATTCATTCATCTGGTTTTTGAGATAACAGCAATATGCTAGAATGGATCTTTTTTTTTTTTTTTTAGGTTTTTTTTTTTTTTTTTTTTTTTTTTTTTTTTTTTTTTTTTTTTTTTTTTTTTGAGACAAGGTCTCGCTTTGTGGTTCAGGCTGGCTCTGAGCTCAGCTTCAAACTCACATCACAGCACTCACATCCTGCCTCTGCCTCTGCCTCCCGAGTGCTGGGATGACAGGGGTGAGCCACCACGCCCGGCACTGTGGTATGTGGTACTGGTTGCTTCCGGGCATGAGTCTCCACACCCAGTATGGTATGTGGTTACCGGGGATCGAACCCGGGTCCTTGCGCTTGCAAGACGGGCGCCGGAACCACTGAGCTAACTCCCCGGCCCCCACTAGAACAGATCTTAAGGCTTGTGAGAACCCAAGACATCTTTCCAACTGTGCTTCAGTGACATCACAATGGCCACAGTGGGATTCTTTACATCATAAAATGTCACAAATAGAAGCTTTTTCTTTTTTGCTTCAGAGGACCATATGCTAAACATTTGCCATCACATCAGTGGCTAGGTGGAGCCCTTTAAAGGATGAAGGTTAGGAAAAAGGGCTCTTCTTGTCCAGGTATAAGAATAATAATGGCCTTATCAGGAATGGCTGCATACTTTGTGGATTTCAGTGCTAAATAAAGAGCTGGGGCCATTTATTCAAAATTTTTAAGGATTTTAGAGTGGTTGTACTGGAGCCTTAGAACTAAGGCTGGGCTCTTCTGAGTGTGAGGACTCGTGTAAGTGCACTGACACTATGCCTGGACCTAGGCAATGCTTTGGGAAATGCTGGCTGAAAAGATTTAAGAATTTGCTCCAGGTTTGGGGAAGTGCAGATGCACCCAAGGTTTGTACCGAGCAAAGCCACTGTTGAGTACCTAGGGATTGGAGAGGACAAATCCAAGAAGACACTCTTCCTAACCTCTCACTCACAGAAAGGTCATATACATTTTAATAAAATAAAAGAGACAAGCAGACAAATTGAAAACTCTTGCTGTGTCTCAGAAAAAGTTGTCACATCTCTCAGTGGCCAGCATCTTCACCTAGAAAGACACTTTGAGTCATGCGAGAGCACAGTAAAGGTCCATCCTTTGTTCACAGAAAGAACATGAGCATGACTGAGTTATCAATTCAGCTTTTGTTTGGTCTAATACCTGCCGGGATCAATTTCTTTTCAGAGAAATTTCAAGATGCCTCAAGAATCCACATGGTTCAGAGAAAATACAAATTGTGAACGCAAAACCCTTCTGGTCTTTCGGGGCTTGAGAGAGGCTGACAGAGGATGTACTTCGATGCTTCAGCTTCAAGACCTCTCGGCCCAAGCTCCTGTGTGTGCTGTTGTTTGGGAAGATTCCCGAGGTCCACTTGGGGACACCAGGGAACAGGCCCAAGAGCCCTGGAGCTTCTCGGATTGGCAGCAGGGAAGGGGGTGTAGAATTTGCTGCTAAAGAAAATAACTTTTCTCTGGAGAAGCAGAGACGTGATGAGAGCTGTCTTGGAGCATCTGAAGAGCCCTGCTGTAGAAGCCGAAACTTTATCTTTCTGAATACAGAGGAAGGAATTTGAAACAGCAAGCAGAAGTTATACAAATGGTGATTTCAGCTCCTTTAAGCAAGACTTAGCTAATGACAAAAGGGAGGTTAAATGAACAAAGAAAGTGTTGAGCCAGGAGTACCACCCTGGACAGGTAGTATTCAAGCAGAGGCCATGCACCTGTCTGCTCAGATGCTAACAGATGGGCATCTGGGATCGATTATCTTTCCTTTTTTCCTTCTGTGATACTGGGACTGAATACAGGGCCTTTGCACTGACCTATGTTCCCAGCCCTTTATAATTTTTTAAATTTATTTTGAGAGAAGATCTCACTAAGTCACCAAGTTGGACATGAATATTCCCTCAGCTGCCCAGTGTGCTGAGACTGGAGGCATGTGCCACCATGCCCAGCTAGATGCTCTTACTAAAGATTCTTCTTACTCCATAGAAGTCTATGAACACAATGGAATCACTATATTTAAGTAAGACTAGTTTCATAGGACCTCAACCCATTTAACAAAACTTAAAAATCTGATTTCTGCAATGCAAGCTATTTGAGATGGTGTGATTGTCTTTCCCTCAGCAAACTCAGAACATCTCATATGTCTCTTTTTTCTTGTCTGACACTGGAGACAAGTCATGATTGTCTGCTGATTCTGAAACAAAGCCCCCCCAAAATGTGACTTCCAGGAGGTCATACTGAATTTGTGGGAGTAATATAAAGCAGAACACTGGCTTCCTGACTTACAGCCCAACCCCAGTGACAGCCCACACAATACAAAACATGCTCTATTGCTCTGGGATAGAAGAGGCTCACTTGACCCATTTGGAAATCATCTCACTGTGTTGAGATGAGTAGAAAACAGAATGTGAACTTCCCAAGTTCAAAGTCTATTTCCTACTGGGAAAATGAGACATCTGGTTCATAGTTAAATAAAATGGATCCTAAGGGATCTCTGACAATGAATTGCTTTTCTAAATCTGCCTTTTAGTAATTTAAACATACATGCTTTGGAAGCATATGGATTGAATGTACAAAAACCTGGGGATGGTGTGGGGTTAGTGAACAATTAGGAATCTTGGAATAATAATGGCAGGAAGGCTGTTTGGAAGGTTGGCAGTCTGTTCTGTCTTCCCCTTTGCTTAGCTGTTTTGCCTCCATCGAGCAAGAAGTGCACGCTGAGGGCCTGCTGTGTTCTCTCAGCACCTGTTACATTGGGTAGCTCTTGGCAAAAAGTAGGACAGGAGTAAGTAGAGTTTCAGCAAGACAGGCATTTTATTCTGAAAACGAGAAAACCCTGTGACTTACCTCTGATCTGGTAACATGCAACTCCAAGGACTGTCAAGGGACCAGGTCATCAACCATGGGCCCCATGGGAAGTAGAGCAACTTAGCATCGTGCACACTGCTGCTGATTGCATCTGTGTGTGTAGGACTGGGGACTGGCACTAGGGCTGCCGCCTGAGCTGTGTCCCCAGCCCTTTGAAATTGTTTTTAGTTATAAAAGAATCTCTTAAATTGCCCAGACTGGGCTCAGACTCTTGATACACCTGCCTCAGCCTCCTAGAGTGTTGGGATTACAGGCCTGTATCACTAAGGCCTGGCTTGAATTTTCTGATTACTCTTTTGCGTTAAAGCCATTTGAAAGAAACATGTGCATTCTAGTCCTTGGAAGTATTGAGTCATTCTCTCTGAGCGTGCTTGTGTGCTTGTGTATGTGTTTCTGCCTTGGTTGTTTACTCACTGATGAACATTGATAAGCACAGCCCTTCACTGACCATGGGTTGTCAGGCTTGCAGCCAGACTGTGTCAGCTCACTTCGAAAAAGGCTCGCAAAGATCCAAATCCACCCTTCCCTTTGTGGCCCTGGTTGAGCAGAAGCAGGCTGGGGAGAAGTCAGATACCTTCTCCTACACCTAGGAAAGGCAGAAAGCGACTGGTTTTGAGGTCCCTGGAGGACTGGAAGGGATTTCAATGAGGAAATGTGACTAGAATTACTACAAAGAGCTGCAGTCATTTGTGAAAACCAGTTGAGCAATTGGAAAGCACGAGCGCAGATTTAAAAAGCCATTCATAAAATGTATACTTGAACTGCCGCTGGATGTTTCGCTTCAAAAAATAGATATAAAGCAAAGGTTAAGGATTATTTTTCTTCAATTTGGATACCAGAAGACAAAATTTTTTAAACTCTAAGAATAGTTTTCAGGATAATTAAAAGTAGATATTTTAAAGTATTTCTAATGGGATATTATATAGCTATTTTGAAAGAATAAAATCTGGGCTGAGGCTTTAGCTCATGGTTCCAGTACCTGCCTTGCAAGTACAAGGGCCCGGGTTTAATCCCTGGTTACCACACACAACAATGCCAGGCATGGAGACTCACACCCTCCAGCAATCAGTACCACATACCACAGTGCTGGGCTTGGTGGCTCACGCCTGTAATCTCAGCACTATGGAGGCAGAGGCAGGAGGATTGCTGTGAGTTCAAGGCTGAGCTCAGGGCCAGCCTGAACTACAAACTGAAACCTTGTCTCAAAAAAAAAAAAAGACTAAAATCTGAGCAAAAGTATATACTTAAAATTCTTTGAAATGTTTTTGCATTGAAGTAAAAAATTATTTCACAATACCATTTTGAGTGACACATCATTCAAACATGCTAAAATACATTAATGAGAACATTCACAGCAGTGCTCTTCATAAAAGTTCCAAACTGAAAGCATTATCAGCATTTTATAAGAGATAATTTGGAACACTAGACTATCTAAGATAAGGATTTAATAACATGAAATGCTACATAGCAGTGAAGAAGTATGAATGGATTTCGGCCATGCTGTTGAGTACCAGACACAAGGCACTTTAAATGATTCCATTTATGTGAATTTCAAAAAGGGGCAGCAGGAATCTGTGGTGATAGAGGTGGAGTCATGGTTTCCTTTAACCTAGGCATGCGCACTGGAGCTGGGGCGTTCTGGAACCAGCCATTCATGAGGCTATAGGGTAGGGTTGGGTCATTTGACAGAATATACATTTTACTTGAATAAACAAACAATTGAACTTTAAAAGTTAAAAAGAACGAGAGACACGGTATTTGCTGTTCTCCAATGGCTCTGTCTCCCCTATTTTCCATTCCTCAGACCCATCCTCTCATGCCTCATACTTTTCTATGTTCCAGGTTTCAACTCAAAGACCAGAGATAGATACCAGCACCTCGGAGTGGACTGTGCACTTGTATGCCTGCTTCTCCAGGCATGAGCTCCTGGTATACAAGGGGCACACGGAAGCATCCTACCCTCAGGGTGTGGAATGTACAGGCTCCATGAGCTAGAAATCTCACTCTGGACTCCCTTGGCCTTTCTACCTGTAGCAGCAGAAATCCCCTGGACTAAAGGAACGTGCCCAACTAGAGGAACTGTCCTCCCTTCTAGTCCAGACTCTGCTTACTCAGGGCCTGGGAAGCCTTTGCCCCAGGGCTTGGTGCCTGTGAAGGCCTTTGGAACTGGTCCATTCGCCCAAGGAGGAAACACACCTCTTGGATGGGGGGAGGGGCCTGCATGTATGTAAAGCCTTCATGGTCCAGGATGAAGTTGGGTAGAAGAGAAAGGAGTCAGGAGGCGATATTTGGCTAAAAGCTGAGGAATCCAAGCATTTTATACTTGGACCTCAACGTCCAGCCCACTATGAAGATATGCTTCATTCGTCAAGGTAGGAGGACAGAATGTACTTTATTAAACAGCATTTGCTTAATTTATAACTCATCGATCTTTAAACATATGGCCATTTGGACTTCTTTTTTCCTTTTGCCCTGGGCTCCACAAGCTTCTCTGGCATATAGTAGCTCTTCAGGATGTAAGAAGGTAGCACTCGTATGGCACATCAGACAGCTAAGTGTTTAGTTTATCAACCTAACTTACATATCCACCCACCACCTCTGAGAGGCCCTCAGATAGCCACGGTGACAAAGGTGTCATTGCATATTCTGCCAATCAGCTTCAGGGACAGTTCTGGCCCAAGACTGGCTTTCTCGTTTTGCTCTGTTGTTGCAAGGCTAGGGATAGAGCACAGGGCTTCATGCATGCTAGGCAAGTGCTCTGCCCCTGAGCTACATCTCAGCCCTCCTATCCCCCCACCTTAGACCCTTTACGAAATCCATCAACTCCAGTAAAAGCTATTGCTTTTTATTCTCTTACTTGCATCCAAGGGCTGTAAACAGCTGGTTTCTGAGTGCAGGTCCTCTAGCCTCTGAGCAAAGTGGGCTCTGCCCAGGCTCCTGCTTGCTACTTCTAGGTGTGCGGCACATGTGCAGAATGTGCATTTTAATAAGTGTTTTAGGAGGTGACAAGAGACATGCATTGGGAGAGAGGAAAAGACCTGTGCAGTAGAGGACCTGGAGTGCTCACAGATGCACTGACAGAATGAATAGATAGGTACTGTTCCAGGTGGATAACAGAGAGCAGATGAGCTTGAAAAAACTGAAGGTCATGTGACAGCATCTGTCTGGTTCTTGAGGATGGCCCCAGCACCTCTTCCAGAGCATAATCCATAGTAGGCACATAATAAATAGGAGGTGAACGAAGAAACATTAACTGAGTCAGTCGATAAGGTAGGGAGTGCATTTGTGCAAAAGAGATTGCTGAGGTATTTAGATTTGATCTTACAGGCAACAGGGAGCCACTGAAAGTTCTTGAGCAGAAGCATGACTTAGTAAATGAAGTGTTTTTAGATGTATCTGGCATAAAGAAGGAGTTAGAGAAAAGCAATCAGCAATGGCAGGCATTACTGACTCACTCCACTTTCCCAAGTGCTGTGGATCACATCCATGGTTTTCACCAAATAATATCCCAGGGCTGCATGAAAAAGGTGATTATGAGTTGTCATTGAACTTTCCTTGTACTCAATCTTGCATTAGCTCCTCACAGCAATGCCTGGAACTGGGGACAAGTGCTGTCTACTGCACAGCAGGCCTGCCATGACTGAGTCACAAACCTGAATACTCTGGGGGCCGGGAGCTGTCCATCAAAGTAGTCAAACAGTATATGGAAAGGCGTTTATGTCTTGCTACACAGGACATTTTCTCTGAATCGCTCAGTTTCTCCGGAGCCAGTATCTTTTGTATCAGCCATTGGATTTCTGAAGATACAACATTCCCCCAGGACCAATTTGCAAACACAACAAATTCCAATAGGAATATTCCATGAATGCTTTAAATTGTCAAGAGCTCCCCACCCAATTTACCCGAGCTAATAGAATTGGCACACATTCGGTGTTTGCACTGGAGCACGCACACGGCTCGACCGAAAGGAGAAGAGATGCAAACAGATGTGGATTCTGGCAGCTCAGCAGAGCCTGCACATGGTCCAGAACAGAAACCATGTGGCCCCCGGCCTCCTAGTCCAGAGGCTGAGTTAATAAGAACAGCTACCACTTTCTAAGAACTTCTTAGATGCTGAGCCCCAGGAGGCCCCATGTGCCTGGTGCCTAGTGCCATCTTCACAGCCCCTGGGAGGTGGGGGCGTTAGCATCTGATCGTACAGAAAAATGGGTGAAGACAAGAAGGAACTCAGAAAGACTAGAACTATGACACCAGCTCCAAATCTCATGAGAACTGCTGCTTACCATAATAACTCAGGCAGGTCCCTGAGGTTACATTTCCTCTTCCATAGAATGGGAAAATAGTGGAAACTATCTCATAGAGTTGTTGGAAAGATCAGACTGGCAGGCTGCCCAACACTATGTAAGCGTTAATAAATGCTAGCTTTTCGGTTTTACTGTGGAACTTGGCAAATAAAAATTTTCTATATTGAAGGCAATACATATATATCAACACATTAATTAAAACATCTATCACCTCACATAGTCACTATTTTTTTCTTTTCCTTTTTCTTGGCAAGAACAATTAAATTACACCCTCTTAGCAAATGTCAAGCATACAACCCAATATTGTGAACTATAGGCATTGTGCTAAACACCAGATCTCTATAAGTCACTCATCTAGCATAGCTGAAACTTTACACCCATGAAAGTGTATTTCCCACTACCCCATCCCCTGGCAACCACTGTCATATTACAGTACCTGCCTCTAGAAGTTGGACCATTTCAGATTTCACAGATTTTTCTTCCTGTGTCTAGCTTATGTCACTCAGCATATCTACCAGTTTCATCCATTTTGTCACAAAGGGCACCATTTCCTTCATCTTGAAGGCTGAGTAATACTCCATCGCATGTGCATTCACGTGAACCAGATTTCCTTTGTCCACTCACCCACTGACCAAATTATTCTCCACTGGAGTTTATGGCTTCTGCCTTTGAGTCATCAGCAGGTCCTGCTCCCGCGCTCAGACTGGGTGGTAGCAAGGCAATGGGCACAAATCCTAATAGTGCAGATATGGATGAGCTGCCTTTCATTTTTGGACTTTTTAATTCTTTGCATCATCCCAAGGACCTGAATTTCCAAAAGTGTCTTCTTGAAAGGAGAAAGAAAAGGAAGAACGAGGCAGGAAACTAACGGAATGGTTTCAGTGAACAGAAATAAAAAACAAAAGTCAGAATCCTGTCCATTCTGTGTACACTGATATAACCAAGCAAAATTTCAGCCCAGTTTAAGAGACTGGATCGCAGCACTTTGTGTGGGCAAATATCCAGAGCTGAGCTCACCAGATGCAGCCACACTCGGTAGCCGGTAAGAGGCAGCACCACACTGATCCAGGTGGAATCATTCAGCCTAGGTGTTTGGGCTTTTCCAAGTATTTTTCTGCCCAAACTTGGAAAAGATGCTCTAGTCCCCTCTGTCTTAGAGGCCAACTCAAGGTGGCAATTGGATCCACTTGCATAAGCTAGAAACACATCAGGATCGAGAGAATTTGCTACCATAAGCCCAGGTTCTCGGGAAATCAAGGAGATTATTATTTTCCATGTTCACTTGTTACCTGCAATGCTTGGACATTTAGGATTTAGAGAAGGAAGTATTACAAACATTCTGACAACTCTAGACCATGAACAGTGAACCACAGGGGCAGAGAGGAGGAGCTGGCTACAAAGACTGGTGTAGACAGTTTTTCTCAGAAGTGTTCATCTCTAAATGGCTGGCAGTTTACTCGCTGGTCCTTCGTCCCTCCTCTTTGCACCTGTATATATTTCAAGGCCACCTTGAGCCCCCCTACTCCAGGGAAGTAGCCCTGGAGTAGATATTATAGTCTTCTTCATTTGTACTCACCTAACATGCCATTGCTCACTACAGTGAGCTGTTTCTGCTGTGATTATGTGGAACTGAAATTAATACTAGTCACTACCATATTTTCTTAGCTAAGCATAAATGTGTGGCTTCTCATCATATTTGGTCCTGAAAATCTAGGATTGTATAGTTCTAAAACTATTAACCCAAATATTTTCAAATAGGTTTCAAGATGTCTGGGCACCTTGTCTTGGAATTAAATATCTTTCACAGAGTTTAACAGTTATACCTAAAGAAACTCATACATTCTCATTGCATGGAGAACAAATAAAGTTTATAAGTCATGATTTATGGTTTAGATTTAGAATATTTCCTCAAAACTTCACATAGAGGGCCGAAGATTTAGCTCAGTGGTTTCAGTGCCTGTCTTGCAAGCGCAAAGACCCGGGTTCGATCCGGGTTAATCACATACAATACTGGGTGGGGGTGGAGACTCACCCCAGCAGCAACCAGTACCACATACCACAGTGCCGGGCGTGGTGGCTCACGCCTGTCATCCCAGCACTCGGGAGGCAGAGGCAGGAGGATTGCTGTGATGTGAGTTGGAGGCTGAGCTTAGGGCCAACCTGAACTATAAAGCGAGACCTTGTCTCAAAAAGAAAAAAAAAAAAAAAAAAAAAAAAAAAAAAAAAAAAAAAAAAAAAAAAAAAAAAAAAAAAAAAAAAAAACTTCACATAGAACTTTTTAGAAGGTGATTGGATCATGAGGGTGCTGTAACTCATGAGTGATTTCATCCATTGATGAGTTCATAGCTAAATGTGTTCTTAGGAGTTAGCGCCCAGTCAGAGGGGTGGGTCCCTGGGGCCATCACTTGGAAGGTTATATTCTTTTCCTGGCTCTTTATCTCTCTACTTTCTTGCTGCCGTGGGTGAGCACCTTTCCTTTGTCAGGCCCTTCTACTGTACCATTTCTGCATTGGAGCTGCCAATCTGCATGTACTGAACCCCCCTGAAGGCATAAACTAGATAAACCTTTCCTGTTTTAAATTGTTTTCTTAAATTGATTTTATTAGTACATTGTATAGATACACTATGATCACATTCAACGTTGAGAATTTATACCTGTATGTGACACATCTTGATTCTCATTTTTCCCATTCCCCTGCCCTTCTGACAACCCCTTCCCCCTTTGTACATAAGCTTCGTTTCCTTTATTTATCAATTTTTTTCTTTCCCTTCTCTACTTTCCCTACCCCTTTCCCTATTACTTTTGAACATTTTCTTCCTATTTCACAATACCTATCATACATTTTGGAACTCATTTACACCTTCAGCTTCTCATACTAGAGAAAAGCTATGGTACTCACATCTGTGTCCTATCTACTTCATTTATGAGGCAAGGTACACCCATTTGAGTATAAATGACTCAAATTCATTATTAATTATAGCTGTGTAATACTCCATTTTCTTATTTACATTTGTAAATGTCAGCTGTTTTGTCTAGAGATGAGAAAGTGACTAATACAGTCATTGACCTATAAGCATCAAATACATGAATTGGGGTCCTTAGTCATATACCAAGAGTCAAATGAAGGTTTCTGTCCTTTCTGGGGTAGTCTAGACTGAGTACACACAGCATGGATTGACTTGTTCCATTGCTGCTATGAGAACAGCAGCCAAGAGACTGAAGAATCTGATAAGAATCCTTATACTTGAGGTAGGTTTCTCCATGGCCTTCACTACTTAGGACTTCCAAATAAACATGCAGATATTAACACCCGAATGTCTCTTTATGTGATTAGCAAAGCCTCCATGTTATTCCTCAGACACATTAAGAATTTTCTTGCCTCTAGATCTTTGCACATGCTTTTCCCTATACTGCAAAGCTTTTCCTTCTAATACCCCTATTACTCAATCCAAATTTATTGTGATTTGATGTTTCTCCTCAATAGATATCCTCTGTGTAAAGCTGTTCCTGACCACTCAAAACTCCACTTCCAAAACTCTCCATCCACCCACCTTGCATGCATTTTTTTCTTAAACTTTGTTGCCATTTGACTTAATGTATATCCACTGCTTCGTTTATTGCTTATTTTCCTCCTTTAGAATGTAAGCTTCATATGGTAGAAGGTAATACATTCTCTGTCTCATTTACCATGTTCCCACACCAAAATTTCTGGCATATAATAGATGCTCAATATATATTTTCAGGGTGACTAAATGGTATGAGAATTTATTTGTAAAAGGTTTGACCCTTGCAGCGGGGGAGTTAGCTCAGTGGTTCCGGTGCCTGTCTTGCAAGCGCAAGGACCTGGGTTAGATCCCTGGTAACCACATACAACAATACTGGGCGTAGAGACTCACGCCCAGCAGCAATCAGTACCACATACCACAGTGCCGGGTGTGGTGGCTCACGCCTGTAATCCAAGCACTCAGGAGGCAGAGGCAGGAGGATCGCTGTGATGTGAGTTTGAGGCTGAGCTCAGGGGCAGCCTGAACCACAAAGCGGGACCCTGTCTCAAAAAAAAAAAAAAAAAAAAAAAAGGTTTGACCCTTGAGATCACTAATACTGCTTCCTGAATGCATTTTAGACATGTAAAATTCTTTTCTAATTATTTGTGACAAAGTGATACCCACCTTCATACATTCATTTATCTCACTGGTAAAAATAGAAAATACTATGGTGTAGTGAGATAATATGCTAAAAACTTTACTGTGTTCTGGGAGTTATTATAAAAATATGTTATTTTTAACAGTGTTTTTCTGCCCATTATAAAACTTTTATACAAGGCTTCTTACTTAATCTCTATCAAGAACTATATAAAGGAATATTTTTAAAATTCTTATTTTCCCAGGCTGGAGATTTAGCTCAGTGGTTTTGGTGCCTGCTTTGCAAGCACAAAATCATAAGTCAATCCCCGGTAACCACATACAATAATGCTGGGTGTGGTGATCCACACCCATCAGCAATTAGTAGCATACACCACAATGCCAGGTATGGTGGCTCACACCTGTAATCCCAGCACTCGGGAGATAGAGTCAGGAGAATTGCTGTGAATTCGAGGCTGAATTCAAGACCAGCCTGAACTAGAAAAATGAGAGCCTGTCTCAAAAAAAAAAAAAATGTTATCCTCCTACATATCAGGTACAGGTACAAATTCCCTTTAATGAATGTTACCAATATCTATATCTAAAATGTACCAATAAAGAATAATTTTACATGATAAAATAAAATCTCTATTTTAGAAATAAGGAAACTAAGTTAACTTATCCTAGAAGTTAACTTATCCAAATTGCTAAATCTGACTCTTTGATTATTTGATCTTCATGGTGTGGGAAAAAGTGATTGTATCAGCACTGAAGAAGTTGAAAGTAAACTTGGTCAACACCAAAGTAACCTACAACAGCACTCTATTTGGTTCCAACAGCAAATCCAAACAAAACAGTGGTCATCCCTTCTAGTCATCTGCGTAGCATCACTTCCTTCTGAGTTCTTCCCTTCCGTCTGTACCTGGGGAAGTCTCCCTATTTTAAGCCCCAGCATACTTGACCTCTTCTCTGGGGCCTCTCTACAGTCCTGCTCCTTCACCCCAATGAATACAGCCAACAGAGGTGGTCATGTCAGACGGGGAGCCATGAGGAGGCCACACCCTTCTTAAGAGGCAAAAGTAGGCTTAGAGCCCTAGCCTAACTGCAACATTCATGCCCTTTTCCATTAAATTATTGCCTGACATCAGGGCCTATGGATTCTACTTTCATATCAGCTGAATCTCCAGAATTAGGAGTAAAGTACAGGAAGAATGTACAACTACCTAATGATCGCATGCAGTTAGGAGGTTTACTTGAGGTCTCTTTCTTGTGACAAAGAATCTTCCCTACTCTACCCCTTTCTCTTTATCTTACAGTAACTCAGCAGCAGCAGTACTTACAAATTCCTCTGCAAGTTCAGCTAAAACAGGAGGTTGGGCAAGAAAATGGGGGTGTCCAAGTAGCCGCTGTAGAAGGCCCTTGGTGCAGTTCTTGGTACCACCTGTGCAACTCTGGGGCATACTCAGGAATCCGGGGGATCATAACCTCCAACACATGCTCTGGCAGGAGAGGGAGCTGTGTAAGAGGAAAGAACTACTGTGAATTAAAAACAATGAAAAAAGCTTGGGAAGCATGCAAGCCCCAGGGTCTGAATCTCTAGCCAGAGTTCTCAACGGTTCATGGACCACTAGCCTCAGTACTGCCTAGAGATCTTATTAAAAGTATAAAATCTTAGGCCCCAAACCCACTTTCACATGCTCCCCAGGTGTTATCAGCAGGCAGTGGAGTTAGAGGTCCATGGCCTTCATCAGCCTCATCTGCTTAAAGCAGTGATGCATCAGAATCACTGTGGGACCTCAGAAAAGAATACTGACTCCTGGGGCCCACACCTGCAATTGTGATTCAGTCGCTCTCAACAGGCCTGAACACTTGAGAAATTTGTTTCCCAGGTGGTTTTGATGTTCAGCCATAGCTGCGCACTGCTGTCTTAGAACAAACCCACCCATCCCTCTAGACAGGAGCCTCTGCATCCAAGGTTGTTTTATATATCTGCGTTTAGATACAAATGTAATTTGTAAAATTTTTTTTACCGGGGCCTGAAATGTAAGGCGGCCTCTTCTAGGCAGATGTGGAGTCTGTGGTGGGTAACCAGCACTTCCCTGGAGAGATACAGGGTAGTCTGATTAGTCACAGGGGAAAATGATCATGTCTCACCATCATTCAGTTGCTCGGTCTCCCTCAGTGATCAAGGTCACAGCCACCTCCCTAGCACGGATGACCTGGCATTACTCACTGTTGCTTTTATCTTACTGGTGCTTTATAGTTACTGCTGGTCTCATTTGCAACTCTCTTAAGATCTAGAGATTGGTATAAAGGTGAAAACCCAAGAAGCTGACTTTGTTTTTCTTTTCATTGCCTTCACCCCAAAGAAACAAGATTTTCCCAGTGTAGCCCCCAAGTACACAGCT
>PVIR01017688.1:0-34537 GCA_004026965.1 Petromus typicus | reverse complement strand
ATACTGGGCGTGGAGACTCACGCCCAGCAGCAATCAGTACCACATACCACAGTGCTGGGAGTGGTGGCTCACGCCTGTCATCCCAGCACTCAGGAGGCAGAGGCAGGAGGATTGCTGTGATGTGAGTTGGAGGCTGAGCTCAGGGCCAGCCTGAACTACAAAGTAAGACCCTATCTCAAAAAAAAAAAAAAAAAAAAAAGAAAGAAATTTGAAACCAGAAGGCCCAAGTCCTGCTGCTTCCTCCCTGTGTGACTTGTGAGCAAGTTCCTTAATGCCCCTGAGACTCAGTGTGATCCTCTATCAAGCAGAGCTCACATTAGTTGCCTCACAGGGCTGTTGTGAGGAGCAAATGGAAAAGAATGCATGTGAAAGCCCTTTGTAAATGATGAGGTCTCTATAACTAAAAGAGACAGCTGCCTGGCAGGGTGGCACAGGCCTATAATCCCAGCTACTTGTCAGATCAAGGCAGGAGGACAACAAGTTTGACTCCAGCTTGGGCAACTTAGCAAGAGCTGAGGATGTAGCTCAATGTGAAGGTCCTGGGTTCAACTCCAACAGTACAAAAAGAGAAATAGATATTAATACCATTATCGACATCATCACAGTTATTATTGCATCTCCCAACTGGGCTTGAAATGCCATACTTAAGGTATGTATTCAACCATAGGAAAACACCTCTGGAAGTATTCAAAGATGAAATTCAAGTTGGTCAAGAGTCAGAGCGGCCTAGTCCAGTGGGTCTCAACTGTGGCTGCTGTTAGAATCACTTAAAGAGTTTTTGCTAAATGGATGACCAGATCCCACCTCTAACCAATTAAATCAGAACCTCTGGCGGTGCAGCCTAGGCAGGAGTACTTTCTAGAACTCACAATTTGTAGCTGGGGTTGAAATTCACTGGCAGAATGGAGCCTGATACCAGCTAGACAGCCTCAGCTTCAAATTCTAGGTTGAATTTTGTCTCTTCCCCTGTGTGACTTTGCAGCAGTTATATAATCTCCCCAAAGCTCACTTTCCTGTCTTTGAAATGAAATAACAATAGTCTGTACCTCATATAGTCCTGTTGAGCACTAAATGAGTCAGTGCATGGAAACCACCCTACTACAGTGCCTCACACACACTAAGCATGATGAAGCGGTAGCTCTCTTGTTATTTGAAAGCTGGACTCCACCTTCATCCCGATGGACACATTCTGACCTGAGCAGCAGGAAGAGAAGGTGCGGCACAGAGTCCGACTAATGCCACTCTTTCATGGACCCTCGTCCCAAGCTCCCTCTGGCTGGCCTCTTCATGTGTTCTAACACTTTGATTTGGGGTCCCTGACATATGATCTTTACAGCTGGCCCCCTAAATAAAATCTAGGTTCCTCTCATGATTTCACATGCCAATTTCTCTCCTTTTAATTACATTTTTACTGGTACATGTTTTTAGTACATAATGATTACACTGATCATGGAGAGCTGATACACATACACACCACATCTTAATCCTTGTTTCACCCCCTTCTCTCCTTACCTTCTGTTAGTATCTACTCCTCTGTCCTCCCTCCATCTTTTGGTCCCTCTTTTCTTCCATTTGTATTAGTGTCTTTCATTAGCATTCAGGCCAAATGCATGGCATGGACTGGCCTTGAACGGTGCTTGAGGCTTGGCTCCCAGATTATGTCAGTCAGACTGGTTCTTGTGTGCCCCTTTCACTTCAGTCTTGCCAGGGCAGGTTTGACCCAACTCAAATATAGCTTCTGAGTCATTTCTAAAGAGAAAACCAACCAGATTCAGACTTTTGCATTCTGTTTGTCGGAGCAATAGACAAAGACAAGGAGACCCAGATTTTCCCTTCCTCCTTTCCTCTCTCCTTCCCTTCCTTCCTTCCTACCTTCCCTCCTCTCCTTTTTCTTTCCCTCTTTCTTCTTGTAGTTCAGACTGGCTTTGAACTCTCTATGTAGCCCAGAATGGGTTTGAATTTGCAGTCCTTCTGCCTCAGCTTCTCTAGTGTTGGGAGGATAGGTGAGTACAAATATTTTGCTTAATGATTTCTTTCCATAATGAGGTGGTAAGGAAGTAGTACAAACAGGCTGGGCACCTGTCTTCACTCTATATAATCTACAAAGGTGACAGCATCTGCAAAAATTGAAAATGAAACCAAAAAAAAGAGCTGGGTGTGTTGGGGCACACCTCTAATCTCAGCACTGGAGAGACTGAGGAAGGAGGATCGCTGTGAGTTTGAGGCCAGTCTGGGCTTTGTAGTGGGTTCAAGCTCAGCATCAACTACATAGTGAGACCCTTTCTTTAAAACAAACCAAGAATTAAAATTGCCTGAAGATGTTTTGTACTCTATAGATAGTCTCTGATGGTTTGACTTTCAATTCTTGAACTTTATTATGGGGTGAAAGTGATACATATTTAGTAGACACCAGACTTGAGATTTTTGAATTCTGCTCTTTTCCTGAGACTGCAATATACAGCATGATACTCTGATGATTCTGGGCCAGGGTAGTGGGCTGCAGCTCCAGTAGCAACCACACTACTCCAGGTGCAAACAACTGATCCTCTGCAGTGTTCCACAGGGCTAAACTAGAATGTTCAGTAGGGTAGATATAGGAAATGCATTTTCACTTATATTCATTTATATTCAACGTTCCATAGGTCTATTGCGTTATAACCACATTCTAAGTTAAGGAGTATAAGTTTTATATACTTACTATAAAAAATTACCACACATCAGTGGCTTTGAACAATATACAATTATTCTCAAAGCTCTAGAGGTCAGAAATCTAAAATCACTTTTACTGAACTGAAATCAAGGCACTGGCAAGACCACACCTCTCCCAGGGACTCTCAGAGAGAGCTTCTTATCTCCTCCCACATCCGGGGGCTGCTGGCATGCCTTGGCTTGTGGCCGCATCACTCTAGTCTGCATCCACGGTTGCCTTTTCTGCTCCTCTTCTCTACAAACTGCTTCATGGGGTTTCCCTCTGCCTCCTTCTCTTAAGGAAATGTGATTACATTTAGGACTCACTCAGATAATTCAAGAAAATCTCCCCAAGTGTGGATCCTTAATTTAAATCTCATCTGCAGTGTCTCCTTCTGGCCTATGAAACAATATATACCAGTTCGGCAGTTTGTGGTATGGATATATTTCAAGGCATCATTTTTCAGCCTGCCACATAATCCAAGGTGTTTTCTCCTTTAAGTCCTCTCAAGGCCTCTTCTCTGTCTTCTGCTACCAGAGTAACGAGGCCATTTGAGCTCCATGGCTTTTGGGGGGAAGTGGGTGTTTCTTTGGTCCGTGTGTGTGGTTGGGTTGCTGTCTGTTATTCATTGGAATGACCACTGCTGGCTCCTGAGCACCAGTGGCTGGAAATTCCAGCACCCTTCTCAGACATTCTCTGTGTTTGGCTGTGTGATTCTGGGCCCCACAGGGGAAGGCTTTGAAAAGGTCGAGTGGTTGATTTTGTTGAGAAACTAAACAGTTGTCAGCTGGAGCTTCCTGCCCCTATCTGCTCCACCTTTTCCATTCAGCTGCTTCCTCTTGGTATCTTACTCCTTAGACAGCACCCTCTGTGCCATGCATTAAAGCTACTGTGCTGTAAGTTTAAAAAAAAAAAAAAAGCAAGGACAAGAGCAATGGAGAGAAGCAGCCATGACTGTACCAGCTTGCTGAACGTGATACTGAGGCTTAGTAAAGTTCAAGGAGCCCACAGAGGAGGGGCCCCGACCCATGTGCGAGGTGGGCGGAATCAGGGAGGCCTAGAATGCTTGTTCCACCTGCCTCCAAGATGCTGTAAGGCATAGAGTCTAGGCAGGGGAATGAGTACACCCAGGCTGCAGTCCTGACTTTTTCATTAGCTTACAGCAGGACTTTGCTAGGTCACTTTAACTTTTGAGCCTCAATTTCCTCTATGCTAAATTTGAAAGGGGGGCTGTTAATAACAATCATTATATTAGTGGGCTGTTGTAAGGACTCAGTGCGCAGTGACTGCGAAGGGCTTTGTGAGGCATAAAACACCATAACCTGTTCTAAAAGTTATTCTTAGCTCACCAGTCATTCAGTCTTTTTCTTACTTGCCCACTCTCCAGCTTCCTGCTGGCTATTTCATGCTAATCTTTTGTTTTAGCTAATTCAATCCTGATTCTTTCATTGTTTTCTGACTCATTCCTTGCTCTACACACACCAGGGAACAATTTGATTCTCACCTATTGTTCTCTTTCCAGTGAATCTCTTGCCAGTCATACATTAACATTTACAAACAGCCACTTTTATAGAGAAGCATTACTTCAAAGAGGGCTGCTTATCAACTTGCCAAATTTCCACTAGGTCTAGACTAAACCGCTTCATAGAGTTTCAACCACTCCTGTGGTCAAAACAATAGTTGCCAAGCACCTACTATGTGAGAGGTACTGTGTTTGGTACTAGGTGTACTGGCGAGAGTAAGATAGTCTCTGGCCTCGGGGAGCTCACAGACTCGTAAAGTCAGATAAGTAAACAAATGATTTGAGTTCATTGTAAGGCTAATATTAGAAAAAGTACAAGGTTTTGCGGGAACAAATTGAAAGGGCAGCAGAATTCAGATTCAATGTGTAAGTATAGTCAAGAAAGCCTGCCAGAAGCAATGATATCCCCAGAGAGTATCAAGATCCCTGAGCCAAGAGCTAAGAGAGGAGTAGAAGTTAAATGATGGTTTGTGCTCTGGGGGAAATGAAAGAAATTCACTATGGCAGGAACATGGAATGTGAGGAGGGCATTATGAGTGTTTGGAAATGGAGGCTGAGGTGAGTGAGATGGGAAACAAGCTGATGATACAAGTTTGTAGTCTAAGCTACATTTTGATTTTACTCCCAGAGAAATGGGAGCGCATTGAAGAATTTTCAAGAACTGTATGTCATGACTATCATATCTGCACTTAAAAAATCTTCCTAGGAATGAGGATGTAGAACAGAGGTCGAGAATTTGCTCAACATACATGAAGTCCTGGGTTCTATCTGTGCTTCTCACCAAAAATAAATAAATAAATCCTTACTACTTTATAAAGAAAAGGTTAGGAAGGAGGAGCAGGAATTTGATACATGATCAGTGGAGGGACCATGCAGGGATTCCTGAGAGAGCTTGCCGTGGCCTAGATAGGATGTTGACAGTGGAGATAGAGCCAGTTAGAACAATGCAAGAGAGATTTAGGTGGTGGGACTGCGGTGATGATGTGAGGGCCATGAGAAGGAGGCGTGGAAACCAGATGTGGGGGCCAAGGAGAAGGAAGGAGTAAGAATTCCCAGATTTCTGGCTTATTCTCCCGGGTAGGCAGCAATGCCCTGCATTAGGATAGGAAGAACTGGAGGAGACACAGGTACAAGGTAGAAAGAAAATAGTTTTCTGAGTTTTGGGGATGTTGATTTTAAAGTATGTGTGAAACAAACAAATAGATATGTGAGTATGCAGAAGTAAAGATCAAGCAAGAAAAAAATGTGTTCATCAACTGAATAGGGCTGGTCTTTAAGGCTATGAGAGTGGACGGGATGGCCCCACAAAAGTGTCCAAAGAGAAAGAAAGGAAAAGAACTAGAGACAGTGTCCTAGTTACTTTTGTCTCATTGCTGAGACAAAATACTAGACACCCCAAATTAAAGAAAGAAAAGTCTATTTAGCTCACAGTTTGTAGGTGTTTCAGTCCATAATTGGCTGGCTCCAAGGTTGGGTGGCACATAGCAGAATCATGGTAGCAAAAGACAGCAAAAGCAACAAAGGAACATTAACAGAGTCTTTCTGCTCCTTTTATTTTATCCAGACAGCCAGGATTAGTGTGGTGCCAAAACAATCAATGTACTAGTTTTGTAATCACATGCCTTTAATCCCAGCATTACACTGTAGATTCAGAAACCTCTGACTGCATGAGACTTTAGGAGGACATCTAGACACACACCATACATAACATTTTGCCCCTGGACCCCAAAGACTCATCCATATCCCTTTATGCAAAAGACACTTAGTTCATCCTGCCAGTTTCAGTATTGTTGAAAAGTCCAAGTCGAAAGTTTCCTCTAAGATTTAAGGCAAACTCTTAAGTGTGAGCACCTGTACAAATGAAAGTTAAACACTTCCAACAGTCAATGGCACAAGATACACATTTCCATTCCAAAAGTTGTAAGTAGGAGAATGGAATCAAAGCAAGGCCAAGGTCCACTGGGGCAAACATTAAGTACTGTAGTTCCATCTTCAGCATCCAAGGCAATCTGTGGCAAGAAATGAACTCCAAAGGGCTTGGATCGTTCCATCCCTATTGCACCACTGATTGTACCTCCTATATCTTCTCTCTTGGGCCACCTATGCTCCCTCCTTGTAGATTTCCTCAGGCAATCCAGGTTATAGGCTTCTCCAAAGTTCTGGGGTCTCCACTGCACCTTTGGCTTCACACTTACGGTTTCACATTTGTCCTCCTAGGGGTACACTGCCTGGCCTCCTGGGCCTTCTGAAATCTGGGTGGAAGCCTTTTTGATCCCACAGATCTTGCATCCTGCATGTACCTAAAATCAGCTGCTGCCAGCTGGCACAGTAGCCAAGTTTCCTTCTCTCTTAGCTGTAGGGGTCCAGCACTGATGAACCTCATCCTGAGGAACAACTTCTCTGGGCTGCTGCCATTCTGAAGCATAGTACTCTAGGGCTCTCTTCTCCAAAAAGTCTGTCACTTTTGCAATTTTGAGGCTGCAAAGGGTGGAGTCCTGCTGTTTCCTATGATGCCCTCAGGCCATCTTTTCTATTATCCTGTTCTTTCTCAAAATCAAGATCTCCTCCCATATGTCTTTGCAGGCTTCAGCTTTACTAGAGCTTCCTTTCTGGCCAAACTCAAAATGTTTTAAATCATACTTCTGAGCTCTTTGCTCTTGATTTTCAACCTAAATCTGGCTAAAAGCCCCCAATAGCAGCCATGTCACCACCTCAACATTAGACTGCCTTGAAATTTGTTCTGCCAGACGAATTAGTCTACTGCCCTTAATCTCAGCCTCAGGCAAAATCTCTGGACACCAGCAAAATGCAGAAAATCTTTCTGCCAAGGCATAACACACATCATCTGGATTCCAATAGCCAATGTAGTCTTTCTTTCCAGCAGAAACCTCCTGAGCCTGGTCTTTACTGGCTTTCTGGTCTTTTGAGCTCTGACCAGAATCTCCCACACAGTACAGCCTAAGGCATTCCAGCTCTGCTTCTTCAGCTGGCCTCTCTGAATATTTCCCAACTTCTCCTTGGCACAAGCCAATTCCAAAAGCTCTCGAGCCACACGGCCAGGTAATGTCATAGCAATGACTTCACTTCTCTGGTACCAAATTCTGTTAGTTAGTTACTTTTCTCTTGTTGCTGAGACAAATTACTCAACACCCAAAGTTAAAGAGGAAAGGGTTTATTTAGCTCACAGTTGGTAGGGATTTCAGTTCATAGTGGGCTGGCCCTAAGGCAGAGTAGCACATGGCAGAAGGATGTCACAAAGGAAAACAGTTCATGGTGTGCACACAGTAGCAAAAGCAACAAGGGCTCTTCAAAGCATCCTTCTGCCCCTTTTATCCAGACTATTTGAATTAGGTTGGTGCCACCCCGATCAGTGCACTGGTTTAGTGATCGTGTGCCCTCAATCCCAGCATCACACACTAGATTCAGCCACCTCCTAACTACATGAGTCTTGGGGGAACATCTAGACACAGACAGTTTTGAGGAATCTTATATGAAAGCATGAGGTGAAGAATAAGAACACGGAATTTACTTCATAGTAAGTACACTATAAACATTGATATATGAATGAAAAGAGACCAGAAAAATAAGCTAGCAACAATTATCCTTTTTCAAATGCAGAAAATAAATGGAGACAAGACTTCACAGAAGAGTTCAAGCTTTTTTTAGGTCATGGAGGATATCTCCAGGTGTTCACCAGAAAGACAAAAGAAAACATGAACTTATGACAAGAGAAAACACACGAATATGTTCAAAGGTTCAGAAACAAAAAAGTCATGGCTGATGCACCTGAATTCCCCCAACCTCCACTTGTGTCTCAGATATGTATCCTTTCCTTGTGACTCAGATATGTATCCTTAGTAAATCTTAATATTCTTAGTAAATCTCTATAATGAGTCTTAGCCTTCAGTAAGAGTCATAGTATACTCAGAAAACAATGTCTATTTCATTGTATCGTTGTTTTACTCTTCTTTTAGATCCGTATTTATTGTTGCCTTTTTGACCCCACAGACATACAAGACAGCCTAAGTTCAAGATGGTAAACTTGAACCTGAATAGCAGGGTTTGCTTGGAGTGGTGTATTCAGAAGTCTGAAGCTACAAATGGACTCGTAGTAGACTGTCGTGATTGATTACCAATGTCTGCCAGGGGTGAAGGAGAAAGGAGGTGTAGTATCTGTGCCATATGCTTCTCACACTGGCCTAGACTTTCTCCTTTTGCTTTCTCCTTTTCCTCATGATCTGGGCCATGATGAGAGGATGGGATCTTCTCAGCCACTCATGAAATGGCAACACTCCACTCCTAAACGATATGGTTTTAATGAGAAAGTGAATATTGCTGAGAACTTATCCACCAATCAAGTATCGACTGACCATGCAACCAGAAGGATGCAAGCAAGATGGAGGAGTGAGAAGACTGAGTGAAGCTGCCGTGTCCTTTCAGTTCATCAATGCATCTGAGATACCTGGGTGCTGCAATAAGAGCAGCTGCTGTCCGTTGCTGTCATGCAAATGAAAGACAAGAAAATTCTCTGAGAGGCCCTGGGCTACACAGCATATTTATTTCAGAGGAGAGGGCTTGGGAACTCAGTAAAAAAAAAAAAGCTTCTCAATGCTAGGATTGTGGAATTCAAAATTTGTAATGTAGAAACCTGACTCCATCCTGTTACTATTTTCTATAATTACTTTCTGTTTTCCTTTAGGATTTAGTAAAATTCCTTTAGAGAGCATACAAAAGGAAAACCAGAAAAAAATGGAACATTTTCCATTGTGGGCCTGAGTTTTCAAGGGAGAACAGGAAGACCCAGAAGGTTGGTGATTACGCATTCATTCATTCATTCCTTCATTCATTCATCAGATAATTAAGTATCTCTGTGTGCGAAGCACTGTGCTAGGCCATGAAGATTCAGAGAGGAATAAGGCTTATCAAGAAACTTGGATTCTAAGGTAGATATTTGTGTCAACAAGTTGCTGAACTAAATAATTAAAAATGGAGCTGAGACCTAGCACCACAGGGGAAAAAGACTGAAATACAATCAAGGTATGTGATGGTAAAGTCAGTAAAGCTAGTTTTATAACAAATGCACTATCAAATCTCAGCAACTAGCTGGATGTGGTGACATTATGTCTATAATCCACACTACTTGAAAGACTGAGGAAGGAGGATTTCGAATTACGGGCAGCCTAGGCTACATACCAAGACCCTGTCTCAAAAATTAAATCTAAGTGAGGGGCCGGGAATTTAGCTCAGTTGCTCCATCACCTGTCTTGCAAGTGTAAGGTCCTGGGTTCGATCCCTGGTAACCACATACAACAATACTTGGCGCGGAGACTCACATCTACCAGCAATCAGTACCACATACCACAGTGCCAGGCGTGGTGGCTCATGCCTGTAATCCCAGCACTCGGGAGGCAAAGGCAGGAGGATTGCTGTGAATTTGAGGCTGAGCTCAGGGCCAGCACGAACTACAAAAAAGCAAGACCCTGGCAACAAACAAACAAACAAACAAACAAAACACCAAAACCAAAGCTAAGTGAATTAATGAAATGTATTTCTTTCTCACATCACAGTTTCGTCAGGTTTGGAAGGTCACTTAGACCTGAAGGCATGTTCAATCTTTCACTAAAGGTCACAGAGAATCACCTAGCTGGAACATGGGAGAGAGGCAAAGTATAAAAGGCATAAGTGTTTTGGCCCAGAAGGGACACATTATGTAGCCCCTTGTAGATGTAACTCTCAGGGCTGAGAGTTACAATCTAATAATATTCAGAGGAGGATATTTGAAGTAGAGTTGTTTGAACAATGAGACCTTGTCACCAATGGAATGATCATTCTGCATGGAAACAGAAAGAGAGCCTTCAGAGAGGAGATGAACTTTGAGGAAAGGTGTTGGGTGTTTGAATGAAATAATGCCATGGGAAAAATCAACCCCCAGATATCAATTAGGAGTTGCTACTACACCCATTTTTCCCACCTAGAGAATCTTTTCTCAGAGTTCAATTGATCTAAATCATTTAACTCTCCACTCTGTATCCATGTTCTTTCCTGCTCAGCCTGGAAATCTCATCCTAATTCTACTTTATCTAAAAGATTCTTAACATATTCATTGACTAGGGGATCAGCTCCGGCTGTGGTCCTATAGTATCCAAAGTTTTTGTAGTAATTACTTAAATATCCATCTTGCTTCCTTTTTTAGGGAGAGATACTAAGGAGCTGAACCCAGGGTCTGCACAACTGAGTCACCCCTCCAGCCCCATTTTATTTTGAGACAGAGTCCTGCTAAATCACCAAGTTGCCCAGGCTTGGACTGAACTTACCATCCTCCTCAGCTTTCCAGATTGCTAGGATTACCTGTGTGAACCACCATACCTAGCTAAATATACATATTTCTTATTATTCTGTAACTATCAGAAGGGCAGGAAACATGTCTCATTTTATTCTTCACTGTATCTCTGTGTGGCATAGAATGCCCTCGATGAATATTTGTTGAATAAATGAATGAATCAGCCTTCCCAAAGTATCTTCTCAGGCAGGACTTTTCTCAGTGACTTGTGTGGTTGGTCTGTCAACAGATATTTACTGCTCATTAAGTGCCAAGTATTCCTTTGCATAGTGGAGTTACTGATGAATAAAATATTGGATTTTTGTTTCTTTGATCATGACTGCCTTGAGAGAAGAACAGGATGGCCAATTCCTCCAGGCTTGTCCAGGGCTTTCCTGATCTTCTCACAAAAGTCTTGCACTAAAAAAAGCCCTCCTCACTCCACTCTGACACCTGCGCAATCCCAGGCAGTTGGTCAGTAGGATGTGCTTTGGTTTTTAAAGAATCTCTATCCCAGGTGTTTAGTATCATTCACATTATGTCTGGCACATGATACATTTTTAAAGAGTATTTGTTGAAGGTAAACTAGGTTGGGCAGGTTGGTAGACAGGTGTGCATTTGGATGAGTCAATAGCTGACTGATGGCGAATGGAGATGCTTGTTTGGGAGCTTTTTCTGATTCTGGAGGGATGGAGGAGAGATACCTGGAGACTCAATCACTTGGGAAACAGAGGACTGTGAAGGAGGAGGACTCCCTTCTGGGAGTCTAAGTAACAATGCTCTTCCTTTGGCCACTTGCCTGAATGAGACTGGTGGGGACTTTTCTGTAGACTGGAATGTGGATGTCAGGTTGACCCAGTACAGAAAGTACTCGTCCTATTTTGCCACCACTGGTGTTATTATCCCTTGGCTATGTGCTTAGGGGAGGTCAGAGGATAAATTATTATTTTCAAGATCTTACTTTGGGTAAAATGCAGTAAGCTTTGAAGCTATTTTGTGGAGGAGGAGTGTAGATAGGTGAGAAAGTAGAACTTTATAATTAAGGCTCATTGTATTTTTTGAATGATTTAATGGCTATAACTAATAACATATTTATGTTTTGTTCCTCAGATTCCTTGTGGGCTAGGGTCATATTTTTCAAATCATTATTTTAAGTACATTAGAAGAGCTGTGTACTTTTAGAGTGTCATTCACCCTTGTCTTAGGTACTCCTTTCCAGCCCAAGCCCCGTCCTTATTCCCCAAAGATGACTCACTTTGGAGAAGTCTTTCTGGACTCCTCTTAGCGCTTATGAATACTCTGTGTTCTTTTAGAACAGGTATCCCTGAACATTACTGAATATTTATACCCAGAGGTATAAATGTCTGCTTGTCCCTAGCAGTATACATTTGTACTGCCTTGAGGACAGTTCAAATATCTACTCTGCCACATATTAGCTGTGTGACTTTCAGGTAGTTACTTAATTTCTCTGAACCTCAGCAGCCTCTTTTGATGAAAATATAATATAACATGGTGTATCTTGCACACTTGTAGCAAGGATTAAATGCGGCAATGTAGTAATCTCCTAGTATACTGTCTGGCACAAGTGAACCTTCAATAAAGTTAGTTGCCTCCCTCTTCCCCTTGTTTGAGAAATTAACTGTGCATCATTTGGTTACTTGTAAATTTCCAGCACAGGATGTGACACAGAGTGGACTTCAAATCTTTGCCAATTTGAATTGTCAAAGAACTATCAGCTCTTTGAGGAGTGGGTTTAAGCCAAAGCTGAATTACCATGACATAGTATAAAGCTATGGACACAGAAAGAGGGAAGCTGGCCCCCAAACACAAGCCATAACCAACTTCTCAGTCTCTATCTTTCCTGCTTCCATGCTAACTATGGCAGTGTCCTGTCTTGTTCATTCTGTAGTTCATATTGTACCAGTGACATACTTGTACCTTAGCATATTATGCATCGAATAATAGTTGTATATGTATAGTTTATCTCCCCAACTGGGTCATAAAGTCCTTAAGTAAGAAAATGTGTTTTGTTCGCTTTGCATTTCCTGCACCTTGAACAATACTTGGCACCCATTCGATGCTTATTTAACAGTTGGGGCGTTCTCACTTTAACTTATCTACCTTCAATAAGAAACTGCCCTCTCAAAGGAACCGCGTCTCTTCAGCTGCACTGCACATTCTTTTGAAGCTGTCCACCATGTTGCTCATGCAGGGCCTAGGTGAGGGTCCGGGCCACAGTGGGCACTAATGGTGTATTGTCCAACTGGCCTGTGCCTGTTCTTCTATATTTGGGAGGTGTCATTCCCTCTCAAGAATGTTTCTATTGAATTCCAGACTTACAAGGCTCTGACATGCTCCATTAATGTTCTATCCTGTCAGAAAACATTTTATTCCAATATAACCAAAACCAAGTAGAGTTTCCTTTCGTTGGAAAAAAAGAAAATGATGTTACTCTTTTAATAAAAATTTGAAAAGCAGCAGATCACTGCAAGTCTCACCATCCAGAAACAATCAGTGTTGCTATTTAGTGGACATCATTTCAGACATGTCTTTATGCACATATTCAGAAAAGATGGATTGCTAGATAGGAGTAATTCTGCGAAAATACAATCCTAGTGTGCAGGCCAGTTTTATTAAAAAGTATTCAATTTAATTTTACTTGAATTTAAGAGAAGGCTAAAATGAAACCACAGGAATTACCAACCTTTGGATAAATATTCTCTCCCTGCAGGAGATACTGACTCCACCTATGGAAGAGGAGACTGTCGCTGCTGTCCCTCCCTCACTTTCTTGCCCTCCCAGCCTGCACATTTGCTATGGTTTTAGTTAGTGTTAACTGTTACTTGCTGCCCTACCCTCAGTATTACTTTGGATGTGTTCACAATGTATTTGTTACTTAAATGAATTCATTGCTTTACTTCTATTTTGTATCATGGCTTCTCTCTTCTAATGTTTTTCAAATTTGATTTTTCTCTTAGATAGATTTCTTAGAAGATCTCATAATGTCCTATTTCCTGAGTGCTGCCTATTGCTTTTTTATTTGAAAATGTAGTTGACTGTATTTGCACCGCATTTAAACCTCCAACATTTTAGGGGATTGCTTCATTGTCTTTTATCTAGGATATTTTTGTGAAATCTAAGATAGGGCTGATTTTTTCCCTCACATTTTGCCTTATCTCTGTATATGAATAATTTTTGTTTGACCTTTACTATTTGAAAGTTTCCTTTACCTTAGGTCTCCATGTCATTCAGTCTTTTAATTTTTGTTCCAGTGCACAATGTGTACATTTCTGTGCACTGATTCCATTCTTTCACTTCAGGGAGATTTTCCTACATTTATATTTCTGAATGGCTTTCCTGTACTGACTGTGCTGACTTATCCATAGACTTTAAGGACCATATTCAGCCTAGTTAGATTGTGTTTGATATCACAAATACAATCCCATCTATGATTTATCCTTTTGTTTTTCACGATGATTATCACAACAGTTCCTTTAATGTCAATACTTCTGTTTTCAGTTATGACTATTTTGTGCTATCCTGTTTCTTTTTTCATTTACTATCTGTGAATTGGTGTTGTTCTGGCTTTATGATTTTTTTTTTAGCTCCACCATCTCTTTGTTCCACTATTTATCATGTTGCTTTCGAGTTATTGTTTACTGACTTCATATTTTATTGACTTTTAACACCAAAACACTCAGAGTGTTCTTGTGTTTTTTGAATTGCTTTATACTGTATGGTTTTAAGTGGAACTTTTGTTAAAATTATTTATACTTTGAGTGTAGTGGTGCATGCCTGTAAGTCTAGCTACTTGAAAGGTAGAGGCAGGAAGATCACAATTTCAAAGAAACCTGGGAAATTTAATGAAATCTTCAAGAAAAATTTTTATTGTTTTATTTTATTTCTATTAGTACATTTTGCAGTACATAATAATTGCATCCATCTTGGGGAGTCAGTTCAAGTACATAACACCTTTTAATTCATTTTACCTCCCCTTCCCCTTCCCTTCCTCCCTTGATTTCTTGGTCCCCTTTACCTTTGAAAAAGATCTATCTACTTGTTCCTATTATTTATCTTTTATTTTGCTCTTCAAGTTATTTATACTTTGGGTTCATCACATAAGAGAAACACACAATATTTAAGCTCTTATGCTTGATTTATTTCTCTTAACATTATGGTGTCAAGATGTGTCCATTTTCCTACAAATGACTCGAGTTCATCCTTCTTTATGGCAAAGTACTACTCTCCTATGTAAAAAAATCTACATGTTCTTTGTCCATTCAGCTGATGATAAGACATATAGGCCACTTCTAAGATGTAGCTATTATGAGATATGCTGCTATAAAAGAGTGTATGCATGTAAGAGATATGAATCTAGATACAATCTTCTGCATATTTTCAGTTTTCAAAATAAAATATTTTTAAATGGCTACAGTTGTAGTTCAGTGGTAGAACTAGCATGTGAGGCACTCAGTCAACCTGGTGCAGTGCAAAATAAATCACTGTAGCTTCACATGCAGTTGTGAGATGATACAAGGAGGTCTTAATACCCAATCTCCCCCAAAAGCTACATCTTGGAAAACTGTAGTACAAAATTATAACAAGAATATTGACACTGCCACAATGTGCTCATTGGTATGGTGGTGCACACCTATAATTCTAGCACTCAGAGGCTAACAGGAGGATCACAAGTTCATAATGAACTCAAGTCCAAGGCTGGCCTGGACTACATAACAAGACTCTCCCCCAAAAATCTAAAAAAAAAAAAAATTTACTCACCATATTCTGATTTCTCCAGTTTTATAACATAGCACAGGTATAGGTTTGTGTCTAGCAGCAGCCAGGAGACAGAACAGCTCCAACACCACAGGATCCACTGTGTTGTCCTTTTATAATCATACACACTTACCACATGCCTAATCCTTACCATTGCTGGTCTCTGGCAACCACTAACTACTATCTCTATAACTTTGTAATCTCCAGAACGATATCTAAGCTCATTTACCTTTAGAGACTGGCTTTTTTCACTCTGTGAAACTTCCTGGAGATCTACCCAATTTTACTTATGTATCAACAATTCATTCTTTTTATTGCTGAGTAGTACTCTATGGTCTGGATGTGCCACAACTTGTTTCACTTCACCCACTTAAGTACATCTGAGTTGTTTTCATTTAGAGACAATCACAAAGAAATCTTCTGTGAACATTTGTGCTCAGGTTTTGTATCAATATGAATTTTCACTTCTCTGGGCTAAATGTCCAAGAAAAATTGTGCTCCATATGGATGTAATCTCTTGTTTGCATGCTGTGTTTCTGTTGTAATCTATATGCTGTAATCTGGGTGTTAGGCTCACGATGACAGGCTAAACTGTGGAATCACACAGCATACTCTGGGGAGGTTTTGAGAACACTTCCACTTTTATTGCAAGATATACACACATTTATAGCAAAAAGCAAGAGGTGTAACCATACAGGAAGGGTCGGGTGTGGTTTGGTTGAAGCATGCAGAGAGGCGGGCTGTTGTGGATTGATTGTGTGGTTTTGGATGAGGGAGGAGTCACTAATAAGTAGGCAGGGCTGAACTCCAGCCCAGCCAACCCTGGCTTTCACCTTCATATTTCTTCCTTTTTCTCCTCTGGTTGTGGTTGGCACACTAGCATGGTAGTCATAAAATTTCTTTCTCTCTTTGCTTCTGCTTAGATGGGTAGACTTGGCTAGAGTTTCTATTTGCTTTACTCTAATTCAATTGAATTCTTCAGGACATCTTTCCCAGTTTATCTAAGACCCTTGCATATTCTGCTCCAGAGACTTACTTGAAAGCAGGATATGCAGTTCAATTAGTTACTTTTTAGCCTTCAGATAAATAATGAGAGGGAAAAGCTCAGATAGGTTATGTGCACCTCTTATTGAAGGACCCGAACTCTGATCTCAATATTCTGATGTTTTGTTTATTGAAAACTCACTGCCTATTCCATCTGCTGGGAACATATTCTCCTCCCAATGTTTGACTCAGCACTCCTAAGACATAGAGATATGGGAGCCTCAAGAGACGACCTTTCCTGCTTTGGCTGGAATCTTGCAGTAATTTTTTAGTGTTTCTCCTCTAGAGGCTACTTTCTAGACACTTCTCCAGATGCTTTGTTCCTGCACCCATAACCCCTAGGTCACACTCGTGTTGGCTATGCTCAAAACTGATAGGTTTCAGTGATTGATAACTTACAGGAATTTGTTGACTTGTGTTTTTTTCTAAGTGCTGGGAACAGAGTTAAGAGCCTTTTGCATTGTCCCATGGTCTTTAATTCTCTTCCTTGGCTGCCACTTTTGGAAATTCGCATTTCAAAATATGACTCTTTTCCTTGTCTGTTTGCTGCTGTTGAAATTGTTTTGTTTTGTTTTGTTTTTTGTCCTTTTAATTATGATTTTCTGGGTATTTATTGTGTTCAGTATTATCAGTTGTGTTGATCAGCTTTTTGTCACTATAACAGATACCTGAGATAATCAAATTATGAAGAGAAAAATTTTATTTTGGCTCACTGTTTTTGAGGTTCAAGGTCATGAGCAGTTGTCCTGATTCCCTTTGGACCTGGGGAAAGGCTGAACATGGTGGTAGGAGCATGTAGCAGAATAAAACCAATCACCTTATGGTTGGGAAGCAAAGAGAATGACCTCCCACCAGGTCCCACTTCTTTTTTCTTTTTTTTTAAATTGAAATCTTTATTGGTACATTACATATACACATCATGATTGCACTCAACAATGAGAATTTGTACCAGTATATGATACAACTCAATTCTCATTTTTTCTCATAGCCCTACCCACCCTAACACCCCCACCCCCTATTTACATAAACTTTGTTTCCTTTCTTTTTTGTTATAATCTCGTTATTTTTCCCCCTTCACCCAATTTCGCTTTGAGTATTTTCTATTTCACAATATATAACATACATTCTAGAACTCATTTACATCTTTATTTTCTCATACCAGAGAAAAGATGCTATATTTATATATCTGTGACCTATTTATTTTGCTTATGAGGATATCCTCAAGGTATGTCCATTTAAGTAGAAATGATTCAAACTTATCATTTTTTATGGCAGAGTAATACTCCATTTTGTACCATTTCTTTATTCTCTCTTTTTTTTTTTTTAAGACAGGGTCTTAGTATGTAATTCAGGTTAGCCTTAAACTCACTGTGTAATCCAGGCTGGCCTTGAACTCCCAGTGACCTTCCTGCTTCAGCCTCCTGGGTGCTGAGATTTCATGCATATGCCACCATACCCAGCTGGGCTCTACTCTTAAAACTTCTATCAGTTCCCAATAACTACTTTCTGTGGATGGAGTCTTAAGATGTGGACTTTTGGGGGGCATTTAAGATCCAAACTGTGACAATAGTGGAGGTAGGAAATTGAATAAGGTTCTGTAAGTCAGCTATATTTTGTCACCTGTCCCAGAAACTCTCAGACAGTATTTTCTTAAGTCCCCTTTGGTACTGAAAGTTTGACGCTGGAGAACAGTCCTTTTCAGAAGGCAAAGAACTATAACTGTGTTGTGTAGTCACTGCCTCCTAGGACAGCAGATTAGGAAGAATTGATATGATATGCCCCAAAAGAGAGCAGTCTAGGTCCCCAAAGTGTATCTGAGCCTTTACCTTCCCTACCCATATCCAGTTCTTCCCAAGTTCTGTCAATGTGCCTCCAAATTCTCTCAGATTGTGACTTCTCTCAGTCTTACTGGCATTACCTTTACTTTCTCTTAATTCTGTACAGTATTCTTCTAACAGGGCTCTATGCTTCAAGTTCCTCCCCACATGCTGGCCACTCTCCCAATATTGCCAATTTTCCTAAAACACCACTTTGCCACTTTTGACATTGAGTCTGTTTTTCCAAAACAGCACTTGATGTATTCATTGTGTTTTTAAAGACTAGCAGAAAGCAACTCAGACACACAATCTTAAATATCACATGGTTTGTCATAGATGAAAGGCTCAATAGATATATAAAGTATTAAGTAAAAAACAGATAATAGAAAAAAAGAGAGAAAAGGTGTTATAATCTAGCATAGACATTGCATCTAAAAGTATACTTTGACTATTGTCTTATATGTTTTATATGTACTTTAGCCTATTAGTCTGGTTTTCAATCTATATATTGAGAATTAACTTTATAAGATATACTGAATCAGATGCTGGCAAAATAAAAAGGGATAGAGAGAAAAGGGAAAATTCCCAGTAGAAAAAAAATTTCCCTATTGCCAGAAAAAATTAACTTTAAACTTCTCAACATGATCTTGTAATAAGAGCTGCTAACATTTACATGTTGTTTGCTATAGTCTATGAATTTTGAATTGATTTCAATCTATTGAATGAATTAATCCTCAGAACAAACCTTTCACGAGGTTGCTGGTTATCCCTATTTTACATAAGTTCAGGCGAAGGAGGCCTCTAACTTTGGTAATATTAGTAGTGTGGTTTCAGAGCCCATGCTGTTAAACCACACCCTGCTATCATCTTTGTACAGTGTCTTACATCATTTCCCATCCTAAACTACCTATATTCATATGGTTCTGGCAACATCCAGTTACTCACAATTTCCTGAATATGACACTGTCATTCATACCTCTGTTTCCTTCCACATGTCATGCTTCCTATATACTATGTCACCATTCCCGTCAAACTTGCTCAACATACTCTCATTCATTGTGTTTTCCTCCTGCCCTTTTTTGCTAAAGTACAAATCTAATTTTGCAATTCATGGTCTGCCAGTCAGTGAGGCTACATTTTCTCAAGGGCCCACTCAGATGTCTCATCACAATAGATAAGGTCCTACAAGATCCAGCCCCTGCCTACCCCTCAGGCATCATATTTCCATCTTCCCTTTACATGACACAGTCCACCCATACTAAATCACTTGTAGTTTCCCAAAGACACCATCCTATTCCATGTCTTCATACTTTTGTCCATAGTCTTCCTTCTCACTGGAATCCCCTGCCCACTCAGGAGACTTCTACACAGGAGTCAACCACAGCCTTTCAGCTAAGATCAAGTGAAGACTCAGTGCAGTAATCTTTGTGGTAAAGCTTCCCTGCGTACCTTGCTCTGCCCTGCTTTCTTTTACTCTCTTTGGAGTATGTCTTAGTTACTTTCTTGTTGTTGGGACATAATACCCAGCACCAGTCACAACTTAAAGGAGGAAAACTTTATTTTGGCTCACAGTTTCTGTCCATGGTCAACTGACTCTACAGCAGAAACAGCATGGCAGAGAGGTATGGTAGAGAAAAGATGGTCAAACCAAGGCAGCAGGAACTAGAGAAAGAAAGGAGTAGTTGATAAGAAGAATATACCCAGAAGGATCACATACTCAGTGACCTGGCTGTCCTGACCAGGCCCCCGCTTCCTAATAGATGGTTACCGGGTTTATCATTAGGTGAACCCAGTGTTAGGTATAGCACCCCAGTGACCTAATCACTTTCCATTACATGAGAACTTGAGAGGACATTTTAGATCTCAAGTACAGCAGTGTAGAATTATTCTTTTCTCAGTTCACTCATGTACTTGGTTCCTTACTTCCATTACAGCATTTATTGGACCGCTGCACAACTCATTTTTTTTTATGTAGCTGTCTGTTTTATTAATCTTCTTGAAAGTAGTGATTATAATTTTATTTCTTTAAAGTTTACTCTGACTTGTACCTGGCACAGCACTGCCACTTCATAAGTATGTGCTCAATGAATGAATCAATAGCTCCAGTGCCCAGCATACTGCTAAGATACAACAGGTGTTCAATAAATATCTGTTCAATTAACAAATAAATGCCCAGGCCCATTTTCTTACTATCATGTGCTTCTCTAAGAGTTTGTTACTTCCTCAAACAGCTCTTTTAGAAGGAGATTCTAGTGCTTTTTAGCTGACAGATGGTTCAATTTCCAATGCAATCAGAATAGCACAGCATTGGGAAACATTGCTAGAGCAAGCTTGGAGGATCAGAGAAAGCTAGAATAGTTACTAGCACCTAACAGGTCTGGTTATACAAAAGTGCTCCATAGATATGGGCTAGTTGGGATACTGCTGCTGTAAATGATAATAACTGTATCGTAAATAATAACTCCTGTTTTTGATTCAGGAGTTCCATGTCTTCTACAGTATTTATGAAACCATGACAGGTTAACTTATCAGCCAGCAGGTAAGGTCAAATCTCAGACTTTTTCACTTCTTGGCCAGAATTACCTGGAAGTTGGGCATAGTGGCACATGACTGTAATCCCACCACACTAGGAGGCTGAGGCAGGAGAATTACAACTGTAGCCTTGCCTGGCCAACTTAGAAACTTTCCAAAAATTTGTCTCAGAATAAAATTATTTTAAAGGCTAGAGATATAGCTCAGTGTGAAAGCCTGGGTTCAATCCACAGTACCACAACCAAAATTAAAAATTACATTAAATTGTAATATAAAAATAGAAAATGAGCTGAGGATGTAGCTCAGAACAAAAGCCTCAAATTTCATCTCCAATACCCCCAAAAAATCACCTGGAGAGATTATTTCAAATTTAGGTTCTTGGATTATCCCTTAGATTATGACTTAATAATTCTAGAGAAAGGCTCAGGAATATGAAGATTTTGTGCATGATTCTGATGCTGGAATGCTTCAGATTTCCCTTAGGAAGTACCATCTTCAGGACTGTACTACTAAGATTTGAGTTAGATCAGAACACTACACTTTCTGGTAACATAGAATTAGTCACAGGAACTCTTTTGATAATTTTTCTGTTTAAAGTAAACCATTAATACAAAAAATGTTTGCAGACTGTAAGCAATATATAAGACAAGTAAGTTATGTACTAACGTGTGTGTGCGTGTGATAAGTTATGTACTGGCTATAGTGATATTAAAAGAAACAGAAACACAAAATAAACTGATATTCTCATCATAAAGCTCAATTCTTTAATCACTGTGTAAATTGAACTTTCCTCTCCCTTTTAAGAAAAAGTGGGAAATGGTTCTTTATGTAAGATTAATTCTTTCACCCTGAATTCCAACAAATACTTACTGAACATCTATTATGTCCTTAGTGCTTATTCTAGGTGCTCTAAATGTAGTGAGAAATGAAACACAGTTTCTCCCTTTCTTTGTTCAGCTGATATTCATTCTAGTGAGACAGACATTGGCCTTGTAGGCAAATGCCTCAGGTATTTTCAAACAGTGGAGAAATAAAGCAATAATGGAATAAAGAATGACGCAGTGAACACTGAGGAACATTTTAGCTACATAGCAGAAAAGGTCTTTCTAAGATGGTAGCATTTCATTTGAGATGTGATTAAAGGATATTTTGTAGGTGTCAGTTTGTTTGTCAGAGATTCTGCCATTTGTGGGAACCAAAGCTCTCTTTCATAGGGGGTGGGATGGTACTGGTGTTCAAAACCAGGGGCTCAATGAGTTTATCACAAGCCATTTCTATTTTTTTATTTGGAGACTGAGTATGGCTGAGTAGCCCAGGCTTAGTGTCATGCTTTCGATCCTCCTGCTTTTGTTTCCCAGGGTGTTGACTTACAGGCCGAGGAGCCACAATATGCTATTTAGGGCAATGCTTTAAAACGTTTGCCTAGGAGGTCTCTAGTTTGTTCCCCGGTAACTACATATCACAATGCCAGGAGTGGTGACTCACATGCATCAGCAATCAGTACTACACACCACAGTGCCAGGCGTGGTGGCTCACACCTGCAATCCTAGCTCTTGGGAGGCAGAGGCAGGAGGACTGCTGTGAGTTCTAAGCTTGCCTGGACTACATAGTGAGCTCAGAGCTAGCCTGAACTACATAATGTGAAACACTGTGTCAATAAATAAATAAATAAATGGTTTGTCCGAGTTGCAACATGTTTTAGGATTTCCTTCTTTCTAAAGGCTATTCTGAATAGTATTTCATTGAATCTCCCTTTCAAAAGATCAAGTGGGCCTCACTCAGCTCTTGCAAAGCTGAAAATACAGTATGAGGAGTTTTTTTCTCCCACTGCTCAAGTTCAGAATTAGCCTCCTGTCCTAAACACATGATCTGCTGTGTTTGCAGAAAGCCCTAGTTTGACGAATCTGGTTTCATCAATCTGACACACATTCGTGGGATGCATTATCTATACTGGGCACACTAGGCATTGAGGACACAGGAGTGAATAACACAGACTCTGACCCGGCCGTACAAATGGCAGTTGCTGGTTTGAACTCCATCCCTACCCCACGATCCCACCAGCCTAGATCTTGCCTGATTTCTCTCCTTAAGTTAAGCAGAAAATTAGACCACATCATGATTCTTCAGCTACAGCCTTTGACTGTCTTCAAACCAGATCAACCCCTGGAACCCAGAAACTCCTACCCATATGTCTATGTTCGTCACCACTCTGCAGACACTGCTGCTCCTGTTCCTAAGCCTCCCAACCAGTACAAGACGTGAATTAGCCCCAGCCCCCTGGGCTGAGAGACTAAGACTTTGGCCATCTCCCTTCTTCAGGCCTCCCGTTGGGTCCCGTTCAGGCCCCTTGTCCCCACTGCTGCCTGCCAGCTTGTCCCCACTGCTGCCTGCCAGCTTTCCTCTTTCTCTTGTCAAGGTCCCAGCAGATCAGTGGCTGTGCTTATAAGATGAACTCCCAGAACTCCTCCTAGCTTGCTCATTCATTACCCAAAGATGAAAGCTGAATGAAAACAGAAAATGGAGACAGGAGTGCTTGCTTTGGTGGCCTCTCTCCAGTGAGAGGTTCCTTCCAAACAGGAAGAGGTTGCTCTGGCAACCAGACTTCTAACTTACTCTAATCCTTCTCTTATCAATTTTCTATTACAATGGAATGAATTTCCTTTCTGAGACCAGTTTCTCAGCCATTTTTTATAACCTGCTTTGTAGCATCAATTAGCCTTTTCTTAAAGGGAACGTACTCTTCATCTTTCTGAATGCTTTGTAAAAATGAGTTCAGTGCTTAGAGATGAAGGACAGCATGTTGCACCTTGCTGGTGGTTACAAAGATGAAAAACATTTCTCACATATCAGTAATATTTTTTCTTGAGCTCTAACAATTTCTTATACATAATTTCCATAAGCATGCATTTTTTTCTTCTTATTCCTTCCAAATGGAGTCACTACTGTGTGAGTGGCATCAATCAATAGGCCTACAGCCTGGATTTAAAATAAACCAACAAAGAGAAGGTTGCTGCTGTCTTGGCAGCTTTGACTGTTGCTGCTGCTTCACTATTTCCCTGCTTTGCTGCCTTCAGTCTCCTTTGCCGTGCTATGAACTGCTTCTCCTCTGTGATGTCCCTCTGCCATGCCACTGAGCCTTGGAGTTGGCTGACTATTAACTGAAATCTCTACGAACTGTGAGTGAAAAGAAACTTTTCTTCCTCTAACTTTGGGTGTCAGATACTTTGTCTCAGTAATGAGAAAAGCAATTAGGATAGAGTTTGGTACCAGAAAACTGAGGCTCCTGTGCCATTGCCTGGCCATGTGGTTCAGAAGCCTTTGGAACCGGCTTGTGGGAAGAGTTTGGAAAGGTTTTGGAGATGCTGGCTGAAGAAGCCACCCTGGAATGCCTTAAGTTGTATTTGATGGGAAACTCTGATCAGAGCTCAGAAGACTGGAATCCTGACAAAAATGCAGCAGGTAGTTCAAGTTCAGAAAATTTCATTTTAGGAACAAGGACTACATTGGCTGTTGGACTTCAGATCATGTGTGTTATGCTCTGGCCAAAAGTTTGTCTGCATTTTGTTCTTGTCCAGAGACTTTTCCTGAGACTGAAATTAAGGCCAGTGGGCTAAACAGTATGGCAGAAGTTTCAAGGCAGTCTAATGTTGAGGTGATGGCATGGCTACTGTTGGAGGATTACAGCTAGGTCTACATTGAGAATCAAGAGCAAAGAGACAAGCAGAATGATTTTGAACATTTAGAGTTTTACCAGAAAGATGGCCCAATAAAGCTGTGGACTGCAAAGATGGAGCAAAGGAGATGTTGACTGCTCAGAACAGGAGAATAGAAAAGATGGCCTAAGGTCATCATAAGAGAGCAAGTGTCCAGCCTTTTTGACCTCAAAAATGTAAAAGTGAAAAACTTTGCTTTAAGAGAACCCCAGAGCACCATGTTCCAGAATTGCTGCATCCTAGAGAATTTATTTCTCTGGACTGGATCCATAGAACTCAGCAATCCAGGCACTCCATTCTGACAGCCAAGAGAGGAGGGAGCCTGACTATTGCTCCAGCTGATAGCAGACACTATTGTGAATTTATAAATGACAGAATTAAAACATTCTAAGCATGGTGGCACATGCCTGCAATCCTAGCACTCAGGAGGCTGAGGCAGAAGGATTGTCAGGAGTTCTGGGCCAGCCTGGGATACAGCTGTTGAGTTTACTAATTCATGAGTTCAAAGCAAACTTGAACTACACAGTGAGACCTTGTCTAAAAAAACCGCCCAAAATAAAATATATGACAACACCAAAATCAGGAAGGAAAATGAAAATATACCATTTGAAATTTCTAATACTATTTTTGAGGAGGCAGAATATCCCTTAAAGGCAGATGTCATAAGTTAAAGACATATGTTTAAACTCTAAAACAACTAAATGACAAAACAAAAAGTTACAACTAATAAGCTGGCAAAGGAGGTAAAGTGGAATCATAAAGAGTACTCAAACCAAATGAAGACAAGAAGGGAAATAAAACTTGGATGAAACAAACAGAAAACAAGACATTAGATTTAAACTTAACTGTATCAGTAATCATCTTATATAAATGGTCTAAATACTTAAATTACAAATTAGATACCACATACCACAATGCCGGGCGTGGTGGCTCAGGCCTGTAATCCCAACACTCAGGAGGCAGAGGCAGAAGGATTGCTGTGATGTGAGTTTGAGGCTGAGCTCAGGGCCAGCCTGAACCACAAAGCGAGACCCTGTCTCAAAAAACCTAAAATAAATAAATAAATAAATAAATAAATAAAATAAAAACAAAAAATAAAACAAATCAGAAAATGTCAGGTTAAAGAAAGAGCAAGATTTGATTGTGAAGAACTTTTTGGGAGATACTGGGGGATTCAACCCAGGGAGTTTTTACCACTGAGCTACATCCTCAGCATGCCCTTTTTTTATCATTGCTATTTCAAATTTTGAGACACAGTCTCACTAAGTTGCCTGGACTGGACTCAATTTACAATCCTCCTACCTCAGCCTCCCAGAGTACTGGAGTTACAGATATATACCATCACATCTGACATTCAATTGTGAAGATGTTTTTGATGACCCAACATGGCTAGGCTACAGTCTTCAGTTATTTAGTTAAACACAGCCTTAGGTATTGCAGTGAAGATATTTTCCCAGTGTAGCAAAAGTCTCTGAGTGGTTGACTCAGGAGTCTTATCTCAGATAGACCTTAGTGAATTAACTCCAAGGCTATAAAGCAGAGCTGAGATTCTCCTGGGAGACAGAAGTCATTCTACCTGTGGTCAACTACTTTGGCCCCTATGTTCATAGATGTCCACCCTGCTCACAATCTTTCCTTCTTCAGTTTCACTGTCTGAAGACAGCAGTTTCAGCCCATCCCTGGATTTTAAACTGCTCGTGGCCCTTCTTCCTAAATGCCTGCCCCCAGGGACGAGGGGCTCACTTAGCTGGCATTTCTCATACAACCTCAGAGTTGCATAGGCCAATTCATTGTAAATTCCACCCACTTTCTTTCTCCTCTCTACACACTTCTAGTTCTGCTTCTGATGGTGAATAATGTCTTCATAGCTTTTATTGTCTATATTAGTCACCTGAAGATATCCAAAAATTCCACAGTAATCCTCTATCTTTGCATATATTCAGCTGTATATATCTCTCTTATGTTTCCATCTCCCCGTTCTTGTCAATCTCCGAAATTCTTCCACTATGTTCCCTAGAATTTATGGTCAGTTACTACCAAATACCTCATATTTACTTTTCTGTATAATCCTTCGTGTGTGTGTGTGTGTGTGTGTGTGTGTGTGTGTGTGTGTGTGTGTGTGTTGTGTATGTTTGTGTGGTACTGGAGATTTAAACCAAAATCTTGATAGAAAGATCCATCTTCAACCCTTTTTGATATTTGTTTTTGAGTCATAGTCTTAATAAGTCACTAAATTTCCCAAACTGGGCTCAAATTTTGATCCGCCTGCCTCAGCCTTCCAGTGTGCTGCAATTACAGGTGTGTGCCACCACACATGTCTCCTTTTCATTTTCAAGATTCATTGAAATCAAGCTCTCATCAAAGGTTCTCACTCCATGAAGCCCTCCTAAATTGTTACCATTTGGCTGGTGGTTTCTTTTGTCAAGGCAGAAAGAATTACTGAAAGAATTAGTGAGTCAAAAGAAGGCTAAGCAAAAGTATTTATTATGGAGGGAAAACAGAAATCAGTCTTTATTATAAAGCAAAAGCAAGTAGCACCCAAGCTAATGAATCAGGAAGGGGCTCAAAAAGAGTTGCCTAAGGGACTCCCAGCATAGGGATTTCAGGCTCACAAAATGATTCTATTGGTAAACATTTTTTTAATTATTCAATTTTTTATTAATACATGTTAGCAATTCACATAGTTTACAGTCATACTGGGAGTGGTTACATGTACATATTATAGATTTTTCTTAAAATAATCTTTCCTTTCTCTCCAGCCGTACATACCATCTGCTGGCTCTTTGGGCAAGGCACTGTGGGGCAGTAGGAAGACTCAGACTTCTAAAATGAAAAGTCAGTTTATGAATTTGTAGCTCATTCAGGGTGGTCTCCATTAGTTTTAATTTTCATGTCTATAATGGCCCCCTGACCATTTGAACATTTGCATTTCTTCTGTGAACTGTCTGTTCATTTATCTTGCCCATTCCTTGAGTCATTTAGGTGGTCTAAATTTTGAGCTTTTTTTTTTTTTAAGTTTTTTTGACACAAGGTGTCGCTTTGTAGTTCAGGCTGGTCCTGAACGCAACCTTGAACTTAGCAATCCACCTGCTTTTACCTCCTGAGTGCTGGGATTACAGGCGTGAGCCACCATGTCCGCCACTGTGGTATGTGGTACTGACTGCTGGTGAGCATAAGTCACCACACCCCGCATTGTTGTATGTGGTTACTGGGGATGGGACCCAGGACCTTGCATTTGCAAGGCAGGTGCCAGAACCTCTGAGATAAATCCCCAGCCCAATTTTGAGCTTTTTGATATTCTGGATATTAGTCCTGTCTGAGAAGTAGCTTGTAAAATATTTTTCCCACTCTGTAGGTGGTCTCTTCACTCTACTGACTGATTCTTTTACTGTACTGAAGGCTTTTAGTTTGATATAATGCCATTTGTTGATTCCTGCTGATATTGCTGTACAATTGAGTTTCTGTCTAGAAAATCTTTTCCTACACCTAAGTCTTTAAGTGCTTTACCTATTTTTATCAGTTGTGGTTTGAAATCTATTTGTTCTGCAAACAGGATAGCTACACTTGCTCTTATTTTGGTGTTTTGTGTGCATGGAAAATTGTTTTCCTTCCTTTTACTTTCAATTTATGCATTTCTTTCTCAATTAGGTGTGTTTCTTGTATACAGAATATTGTTAGTCTTGCTTCTTAATTTATTCTACCACTACACATCTTTTAATTGGTGCATTGAGGCCATCAACATTAATGGTTATAACTTATATGTACTGATTTAGCCCTGTCATGATGTTTTCTTCTTGGCTGTTTTGTTATTGCTTTTCCTCATTTTAAATCAATTTCTTATCTTACCCAATGAGTTCACTCTGCTGAGTGTCATGAGATTGTGACACTCATTGTCTTCTAAGATATTGTTTAGTTTTGGGGAGTGCATGTTTTATATTCATAAAGTTTCTTAGGTGTTCTTTATTATGGAAGTATATTATTTCCCTGTCAATTTTGAAAGATAGGTTTGCAAGATACATCAATCTGGACTGGAGGTTGTTTTCTGTTAGGGCTTGAAATACTTCACTCCAGGCTCTCCTTGACTTGAGTGTTTGTAATTCTGATGAGCTTTCCTTTGCCTATGATTTGCTTCTGTTCTCTGACTGCTTTGAATATCTTGTTCTGCTGTTAGGTTTCTAGAATCTTAATTATTACATGCCTAGGTATAGATTTTTTTATATCATGGCTACTTAGAGTTCTATGTGCCTCATTTATCTGTGTGTCAAATTCTTTTCCCTTTACTGTGAAGTTTTCTGCCATTACATCTGTGAAGTTTTTAAAATATCTTTTGCAGTATCTCCTTTTCCTTCACTGATTTATTAGTCTAATGTTATTCTTCTCTGCATCATGTAGCAGCTACTGGATTGATATCTCATGATCCTTTGCTATTTCCCTTACATTATTCCTTTACTGTTCATTGGCTGCAATCCTATCTTTATGTTTGATATTTGGTCTTAACATTCATTCATCTTATTTTTTCCAACTTTCATTGGAGTTTTTCATCTCCTGAAAATCTGTTTGAAGCAATGGATTCTATTGCTTTTATAATATGAAATTCTATCATGTTCCTGATGTCTTATTTAGTGTTATTAATCATATCTTCCACTTTGGATTGTATCTCTGTTTTTATTTGAGAAATTATTTCTGATTTCCATTTTATTAGATCCTCTTTTGTTATCAGTTCAGAGTCCTGGTATTTGAGCCTCAGTTTGCTCTATTTACATTTTCCTTATATTCCCTTGTGGTGACGATCTTTGTGCCTTGCTTTTGAATTTTTTTCTCTTTTCTATTTTTTGTTGTTACTGACATTTTTGGTTTAATTCTTGGCTTGCTGACTGGCAATGTTTGTTGCAAGTCTCTTTCTTCCTAATATTTGGAGCATTTGGAGATAGCTACTTCCTAGGTTGACCTCCTTGAGTGTGCAGTAGCCTTTAAGTGATCTCACTTCTGGCACATCATGAAAGGTACCTAAACAGAACAATCACCTCACCTCAGTTGACACAATACATTCACTACCATCAACAGTATCAAACACAGCACAGAAAATGACAAATTGTGGCAATCATAACCACATGAGTTACATCTTTGAGAATATGCGAAAATTTAGAACCAACCAGAAACATGTTTAGAACATGTAAGTCCTTCAGTACAGCACCATCCCCTTTGGGAATAAAGTATCACCAGGGAGTTTGGAGCTTGAGAGATAGAAGGAGAGGGAGAGATTGGAAATAGGGTTAAAGAATATATAAAGATCACACAAACCCCAGGAAACTGATAGCTGCTAAAGGACAAAAGAAACAGAAGGAACAAATACAAAACAGAACAGACTAACAACAGCAGGATCACTAGAAACTGTATTCACTCTCCTATAATAGTACAGAAAAGAGAGAGTAAGGAGGACTGAAATGCATTAACTTCAGGGAACTAATACTGACCAGAGGACAAGAAAGGATGAAGGAAAAAAAGGAGAATAAGGGTAACTAGCAGCAACAGGCTAACAGGAAACTATTTTCTCTCTCCTATAAAAATAAGAGCAATTGAGAAAAGAAAAAACCCAAAATTGGACAAACTTAGCAACAAGAGAGTAGAGCAATGCATTATGAAAGAGAGGTCAGAAAAAAAGAAAGGAAAAGAACAACAACAGCAGCAGCAGCATAAAAACAAAGTCAAAAACACTACCAGAAGGGCCCTTTACAGCATGGATCTGCTGTCTCCTGAAGACAGTATAGGCAGTAGAATGGAGATTAGAGTTGACTAGTTTCAGGGAGACAGCCATTGTTCCCTACCTAGGTTCTGGCTATATTGCCTGAGTTGAGCTCAATGAACCCCAGCAGGCTTAAATTCTGTGACAGTTCAGCATCCTGTAGGTGGTACTGACTCCACAAACTCACCAATGGCTGTAGTCAACATGGTTTCTTTACTCTTCTTTTTTCATTGTGGTGGATAGGGCAGTCATGCACCAAAGACCTTTGTCTAACTCCTAGCATTGCTGCTGCACTCTTCATTGTGTACACACAAGTAAATGGAGTCTCTAGGGGCTCCTTCCCATGTGCTGGTCTTGTGAAATGTCAGGGCCCAAGTGTCAGTGTAGGAAGACAAGAATATGTAGTCTCTGTGCTCCTCCTCCCACACTGGTCACGTGAGAGCTCAGGGCCTGAGCGCTGTGGAGAAAGTCGGCCAGTTCTCTGCGCCAGAGGCTTGCATGCACAACAGCAGCACTTATTCAACATGAGCAGACCTCCTCAACCCTTTTAAAAAACTTAAGAAAATGTTTAGACAGAATCTCTCTAAGTAACTAATTTTCCAGGTCGGGCTTTTAATCTATGATCCTCCTCCCTTCCAGAATGATAAAATTACAGCCACATGCCACCATAGTTTCAATATCAATACAATAGTTAATCTAAAAATACTTAATGATAAAGAAAACAGCAAGATGTAAAAGATCTGAATAGTGAAAGCTACAGAACATTGCTGGAAGCAATAAAAGAAAATCCAAATAATTGAGAGACATGTCATTTTCATGAGTAGACATCTCAGTATTATTAGGATGTCAGTGCCCCTTCAATTCATCTATAAATTTAAATATCATCCCAGTAAAAATCCCTGTAAGCTCCTGTAAGAGTTTGTACGGAAATGCAAAGGCTACAGAATAGCTGAAATAAGTATATAGAACAGTTAGGGGGCTAATACTACCTGATCAAGATATTCCATGAAGCTACAGCAAAATAAATAGCAAGATATTGGTGCAAAGATACATAAATAGCTCATTGGAACAGAATACAAAATTCATAGATAAATATTCACACATACAGACAAGTGATTGTGTGTGTGTGTGTGTGTGTGTGATGCTGGCGATTAAACCCAGGGCCTCACACATACTAAGCAAGCGCTCTACCACAGACCTACATCCCCAGCCTACCCTGATTTTCAAGGATGTGAACAGGCAATTTAGTGGAGAAAGGATGGTCTTTTCAATAAATGATGCTGAAACAATTAGATAAATAAAAAGAAAGGGTAAAGAACTCAAATCTATATGTTGCACCTATAAAAATGAATTCAAATAGATCACAATTGTAAAAGTAATACTTCCAAGTAGAAGAGCACAGAGAAGAATATAAAACTTTTAAAAGAAAACATTTTTTAAAAATTCCTGCCTGGTGTGGTGGCTCACACCTATAATCCTAGCACTTGGAAGGCAGAAGCAGGATTGCTGTGAGTTAGAGGCTGGCCCTGAGCTAAATAGTTAGCTCAGAGCCAGCCTGAACTACAAAGTGAGACTCTGTGTCAAAAATCTAAAAAGAAAATAAATTCTTTGTGGCCAGGCATGGTATTGCATCTCTGTAATGACAGCATTTGGGAGGGTGGAGCAGGAGAACCACTACAAGTTCAAGGCCAGTTTAGGCTACATAATGAGTTCAAGGACAATCTGGACTACACAACAAGACCTTGTTCAAAAATAAAAAATAAGATTGTAGAGTGGGTGGGGGAATGGGTAAAAATGAGAATTAACTCATGTCATATACTGGTACAAATTTCAAATGCTGTGTGTGATCATGATGTGTATATAAAACATGCCAATAAAGAATTCAATTTAAAAAGTTTTAAAAATTAAAAATCCTTTGTAAACTCGAGGTAGACAATTTTCTTTGACAAGATATCAAAAGCATAATCCCACAAAACATTTGATAAAATAGATTTAATCAAAATTTAAATCTATTTTGTCAAAAGACACAGTAAAGAAAATGTGGTGAGAATGTAGTTTAAATAGCTAAATAGTTAAAATATGTGATTTGATTATGTATCAATTGAATTTCAACAAATTATTTGATTAAATGATTGCAGGCCTATAATCCTGGCATTCTGAAAGGCTGAGTCAAGAGCAAGTTCAAACCCCTCCTGGGTAATTAAGCAATTTAGTGAGGTCTTATCTCAAATTTAAAATGAAGAAAAGAAAGGAGAGAGAGAGAGGAAGAGGGAAAAGGTGAGGGAGTGGGAGTGGGAAGGGGAAGGGACAGAGAGGTAGAGAGAAGAAAAGGAAGGAGGAAAGAAGGTCTGGGATGCCAATCTCCAATACCTGCCCCAAAAAATTCCAGGAAAGTTTTTTTTCTACATATAAACATCAAAAATTTATATGAAAATGCACAAGACTTAGAATAACTAAAGAAATCTTGAAAAAGAATAAAATGAGAGAGATGGACCTGCCCAATATAAAGAATAAAGGAAGAATTTATCTGCTCAATTATTTTTGTTCTTAGGAGAATAAACTAGTAGGATTTGATTTATTCAATATATTAAAATGTATATTAATTATATGTAAAACATATATAATATATATTCTTGACATATATATTATATATATAGTTACTACATATTTGGTTACTATACAGCCACAGTGAAGAAAGCAGATCAGTAGAATAGATCAGAGAACCTAGAAATAAACCCATACAAATATTTTCAACTGATATATTTTTTTCTTTTGAACCAAAGTCTTGCTACAAAGTCCAGGCTGGCCTTGAATTCACTATGTAGCCCAGGCTGGCCTTGAACTTATAATGATGCTCTTACCTCAGCCTTCCAAAGTGTTAGGATTGTAGGTATGCATCACCATGCTCAGCTCAATTGATTACTGATGAAGGTACAAAACCAACTCAGCTGAAGAAATGTAGATTTTGCAGTAAATGGTACTGGAAACAATGGACTATCCACAGGCAGGAAAATGAGTTTCTATCTAATCTTCAGACTTTCTACCAGATTTACTCAAGATGGGTCACAGACTTAAGTATAACACATTAAAATTATTTTAAAAAATATTTTAGAAAAAAATGAGAGAAAAATCTTTGGGATATAGAGCTAGACATATTTCTTAGACTTTATATACTAAAAATCACAAACTATCAATGGAATAAAATGATAAACTGAACTTTATCAAAGTTAAAAACTTCTGTTCCATGAAAAATCATATTAAGAGGATGAAAAGACCAGCCACGTACTGGAAGAAAATGTTTAAAAACTATATATTTGTAAAAGAACTTACATCTAGTATTTTATGAAGGTCTCTTAATATTCAGCAGCAATCCATGTAGAAAATGGGCCAAGGGCATGATGAGACCAAGAAGAAATATAGGTGTTGTTATGGCTGGAATTCAAATGTTCTTCCAAAGCCTCATGCACTCATGGGTGAGGCTTTTTGGAGGTGGTTGGTTCTCGAAGTGCGATACTGAGATTAAGGGTGTGTGGTACTGGATCAGTCCACTTATTGGTTTATCATAGTTCTGTGTGTGGATAATGGACAGGTCCACCCTGGGTGTGGGCAGCTTTCTCATTATCCAGCTATGGACTACAGATGAAACTTCTACAGACTGCCAAGTAAACCTTTGCTCCTTTAACTTATGAATGTTGGGTATTTTGTCTCAGCAGTGAGAAAAGTAACCAAGACAGGTGTCAAATAAGCTTATGAAAGTATATGAACACCATTAGGACACACTATTAGGACAGTGAGAATCATCTGTTTTTGTAGGCACACAGAAATTTCACTACATACTTATCAGAAAAACTAAAACCAAAAAATGACAATACTAAACATTGGCTAGTAGGAGAAAATGGCTAACTTTCAGGATGCTAGTGGGATTATAAAATAGGACAGCCACTTTGGAAACAGTTTTTTATAAAAGTAAATATGTGCCAGGCAGAGTGGTGCATACCTGTAATCCAAGCACTCTGGAAGCTGAGGTAAGAGGATTGCCATGAGTTCAAGGCCATCCTAGGCTACATAGTGAGGCAGGTTTGGACTATATAACAAGACCTTTGAGTTAAAAAATGTAAATATGTAACTACTAAGTGACTCAAAGGCTGTACTGCTGGGTATTTATCTCAGAGAAATATGTGTTCGCACTAAAAAATTACTTGAATTTTGGGCCGGGGAGTTAGCTCAGTGGTTCCGGCACCTGTCTTGCAAGTGCAAGGACCCGGGTTCGATTCCCCGGTAACCACATAACAATACTGGGCGTGGAGACTCACGCCCAGCAGCAGCCAGTACCACATACCACAGTGCTGGGCGTGGTGGCTCACGCCTGTCATCCCAGCACT
>PVIR01017687.1:0-34541 GCA_004026965.1 Petromus typicus | reverse complement strand
AGAGAGAGAGAGAGAGCAAGCAAGTGAGAGAAAACATGCATGCACACTTCTTAAATCCTGGCAATAATCTTTTGCTTGACTTGAGTCAAGGACACTAGGATTCATAACATAAACATTATTTAGCCCATATATATATATATATGTTTGCAAATGTCGCAATTAAAATTTTTTTAAAACCATACTGAACTATTTACATATTCTGTACGTGTGAGAGAGTAAGAAAATTGATTCTGCAATGGATACTAATTAATATGTAATAACCCCATAATAAAACACTTGATAGTTCTTTCCACCTGAGGTAGATACTGAGACACTGAGAGCAGTGCAAGCAATTTGTGGGGGGTGGAGGGTGGGTGGGATCATGAAACAAAGAAAGAAAAGTGTGTTATGTAGTCAACCAATTCTGCTGTAGATAACTGGAGTCTAACTAAACTCCCTTGGAAATTCTATAAGTCACAGCACACCAAACAATTCAAAATCATTCCAGAAAATTATTCAATAGAGGGATAAAGCGTTAGACTATTTATATACTAACAACAAATCAGTTATTAGTTGAACTGTTGGTATCCAAACTATGTTCTATGCATAATTAAGTAATTATGATTATGTTAACACTGTGATATAATTTTAATTTTCAATTATGCATTTTTTTTTGAAACAGGGTTTCCTTTTATGTAGGAAAGGTATATGGTTACTACATGGTTTTTTTCTCTCAAGACCATGCTTGCCCTGAGCTCACCATGTAGCCCAGGTGAGCCTTGAATTCACAGCAATCCTTTCTCTGCCTCCTGAGTGCTGGGATTATAAACTCGGGCCACCACACCCAGCACTGTGGTAAGAGTGGTACTGCTTGCTGGTAGGCGTCAGTCAGTCTCTATATCCAGCATTGTGGTATGTGGTTACTGGGGATCGAACCAGGGGTCTTGTGCTTGCAAGGCAGGCTCCAGAACCACTGAACTAAATCCCAGGCCCCTGTATTATACTTTTCTTAAGAGCTATTAAGTCATTAAGATAAACAACTGCTATAGTGGTACCTCACTTTGTTTGTGAACACAAAAGTATTTGACAAAATTTTGTTTTCATGGGACAGGGATTTAGCTCAGTGGTTCTGGCACCAGCCTTTCAAGTGCAAGGTCCCAGGTTCGATCTCAGGTAACCACATATCACAATGCTGGATGTGGTGGCTCACGGTTGTAATCCCAGCATTCAGCGGGTAGAGGCAGGAGGATTACTGAGTTTGGGACTGAGTTCAGGACCAGCCTAAACTACAAAGTGAGACCCTGTCTCAAAAAAAAAAAAAAAAGGTATTTTCATTTGCAAACTCTGTTTTGAGTGACAAACATGTCCACAGCCATCTTTTCACACAAAGTTACACAAGGTCATTTTTTCCACAGTTGTGGAACAAATTAAGATGAAAAACTATACCACTGTAGTTTGTAAAGATCCTCCATGAAAAGATCTATTGGGTTGCTTTCTGCCTTGAGGTATCTTTAAAACATTACTGCGATACTAATGGGCCCATAAAGTGGCAAAATTCAGAAAATTGTTTGATACACTATCCCTAGGTGAGATTAATTTTCTAACAATGCTACACTCCAAAAAAGGAAAGCCTTAGGCATCTGGAAGACCTTTGTTAAATACAAATGCTACAAACAGAAACACTGTTATAACCAACTAAGAAAGAAGGCTAATTCTAACCAATTAGCTATCATATCTTTTATTAACTAAGAAATCACAACTGTCAAAAGAAACTATAAATATCCCAATATACACTTCTAAAATTAGATATGGATATTAGATATTTCCTTAAATGTACTCATGTCTCTATCAACGTGGTATATTTAACAATAGACTGAATCCATGGATAACATGCTTCCATTATGTAAAGCAAAATCCAAGAATACATTCAATAATTTTTTATTACTGTCTTTCTAGCTTCCTCAAGCAGGTTCAATATACAACACTTGGTTAAAACTGTTGTTTTTTTTTTTTTTTTTTAGGTTTTTTTGAGACAGGGTCTCACTTTGTGGTTCAGGCTGGCCCTGAGCTCAGCCTCAAACTCACATCACAGCAATCCTCCTGCCTCTGCCTCTCGAGTGCTGGGATTACAGGCGTGAGCCACCACACCCGGCACTGTGGTAATGTGGTACTGGTTGCTGCTGGGCGTGAGTCTCCACACCCAGTATGGTATGTGGTTACCAGGGATCGAACCCAGGTCCTTGCGCTTGCAAGACAGGCGCTGGAACCACTGAGCTAACTCCCCGGCCCGGTTAAAACTGTTTTTGTTTCTGTTACTGAGGAAGGAGCTGAAGGACTTATATCGAATAGGTAAGTGCTCTACAACTGAACTACCAAGCCTGGTCTAATAGGGTTTCGATCATGTTTTCCTTTACCACCATTCCTCCTTTACTGATACTCATTATATCCCACTGAGTTAGGTTATATTGACTGGGGGTTCCAACAGTAAATAGATTTTAACCTAGATGGTTCAAATGAAGAGACTTTGTGAAGAGACTACAATGTGTAGGCAGTCAAGGTGGCAACTAGGTGCATTCATATAGGTAAGAAAGCAAAAGCAAGAAATCAACAACACACACTAAATATTAAGGGTCAAGTAGAAGAAAGTGATATTAAAGACAATGACAGGGACTGCTCATATTGTTCACTCATGAAACATCTCCTTCATAGCTGGGATTACAATAACGTACCACCACACACAGCTTGTACATGAACTGCTGCGGCACTCGAAATTCATCCTGCAACAAGTTGTCACTAAGAGGAATACACCTAAAAAACTCCCTTTCACTTTTTTCTTTAACAGGCAATTCCACTGTATCTTTTAACTAACTGTACTTATATATATGAAAGATAATTTCTCGACCTCTGCTCCTTATTACTGAATTTTGTTATAGTTTTGTTATTAGTTTTACAAGATGATTCTCTTGAGTTTCTTAAACATTCAGAGATCATATTTATTTGTGTTTTTGTTCATTATTACAATGCTAAGTAAGAACTGTGTGGGGAGGCACACTTGTCTTGACAATGAGAACAACTCTACTGGTATCCCTTGAGTAAGGTGCTGGCTCTGCAATTAAAACTCCTTTTTCTGTCTCCTGCCCACATGCTGGAGGAATCAATCAGGTATCTTGTGCATGCTAAGTACGTACTCTAATGCTGAGATATATATTCCGCCCTAAAACATGCCCCCTTTTTACTTTCACATAATTTTAGACTAACAAAAAGGTTAAAAATTACAAATTCTTCAGATACAAACATTCTGTATCTGTTTTTTCTTTTAGCTCTTCATATACACATGCTCTTTTCCCCTGGAGTAAGCAGCAGATTCAAATATGTCAGTGTATATTTCCCTCAAGCAAACAAAAATTTATTATAAAATCACAGTGTAATAATGAGAGGGAAAAGACAATTGATGCAATACAGATCTGATGTTATAGTTCACAAAACTAATTTTGATTTCACTATTTGTCTTAGTAATACTCCTTTTGTCACAAGAAATTGTTGTAATTCTAGAACTCATTTACATCTTTATTTTCTCATACCAGAATTGTATGATATATATTCTGAAATACAAAATACTCAAAGTGAAATAGGGTGAATGAAAAAATAATAAGATTATAACAAAAAAGAAAGGAAACAAAGTTTATGTATATAAGGGGGTGGTAGGGTGTGTAGGGCTATGGGAAAAAATAAGAATTGAGTTGTGTCACATATTGGTACAAATTCTCATTGTGGAGTGCAATCATGATATGTATATGTAATGTACCAATAAAGATTTCACTTAAAAAAAAAAAAACAAAAACAAATTGCTGTATATCTTTTATTTCTCACTCTGAACTACTGACCTTCCTGCTTCAGTCTCCCAAGTGCTGGAATTATCAGCATGTGCCATCACATCTAATTATAAGATCACATACTGCATTTAGTCCTCCTGTCTGTTTGTTTTGTGCAGTACCGGGAATCCAACTCAGGACCTTGAGCTTCTGAGGCAGGCATGGTGCCACTGAGCTAAATCCTGGAGCCCAGTTCTCATGTTGGTCTCAATTAAATTAGAATATTTCTGAGTCATTTCTTAGCATTTTATAATGCTGGCATTTTTTTGAGCACAAGATAGTTATTTTGAAGTATATATTTCAATTTTGGCTTGTTTGATGTTTTCTCATGGATAGATTCAGGCTAAATACTTCAGGCAAAAATACCATAGAAATGACGTTAGGAGCTTCTAAATATACTAAAGAACGCACATGTTATCATATAGCTACATAATTCCTCAATGTTTGCTTTCTTCACTTAGTTATGGTAGTGGTTTACTAGGTTTCTGTACTGTAAAGTAGTGAAGTATTTATTTTACCTACTGTAAATAGTGAATTTCATGTGAAAAGACATTTGGAGCACGGGATAATATATATATATATATATATATATATATATATATATATATATATATATAATTTAAATAAGTAGATACATGAGTGTATGTGTGTATGTATATATCTCTATCATTATTTTCCCTTTTTTCTTGTAGAAAAAGTTCAACATTTTAGATATTTTTTGCATTTCACAAAATCCTTAAATCCAGGAAGTTTCGATGTGTAAATTAACAGAAATATTCTTGGGCTGGGGAGTTAGCTCAGTGGTTCTGGCACCTGTCTTGCAAGCACAAGGACCTGGGTTCGATCCCCGGTAACCACATAACAATACTGGGTGTGGAGACTAACGCCCAGCAGCAACCAGTACCACATCCCACAGTGCTGGGTGTGGCGGCTCACGCTTATCATTCCAGCACTTGGGAGGCAGAGGCAGGATTGCTGTGATGTGAGTTTGAGGCTGAGCTCAGGGCCAGCCTGAACCACAAAGCAAGACCCTGTCTCAAAAAACCTGAAAAAAAATAAAGAAATATTCTTTATTTTTTTATAATGACATAAACTCCACTGTGTAGCTATGTCATAGTCTACTCAATCATTATCCTGTATATGAGCATTCAGGTTGCTGTCAATATTTTACATTTATAAATATTACTGTATTGAGTAACTATGTACTTCTTTTCTTATTACACAAGGTTTATCTTCCTGGCCAAATTCCAAAAAGAGGATGGTGAGGTCAATATGTAAATTCATGTGTAGTCTTGGTAGACACTATCAAATCTTTTACCACAAGAAAAACCTATATCAATTTGTATTACAATCAATAATCATGTTTGATTTTCCTCACAGCTTTACGAACAGCGTTATAATTTTACTTATCAACTAAAGAAAAAACAAAGGTCTTAAGTGTCATAGTATAATTTGTGAAATCTCTTTTTGTTTAAATTCTGCTAACTAAAGTCTCATAAGAATTAGGTTTGTATCTTGACTTGTTATATTCCACAGATATGAAAAGGGGTATAATTTCTAGTTAATCATATGTAGAAAGTATTCATCGATGCTTCTTTTATCAAAATGCTAAGATTCATTTTGTCAAATGTCTTTCTAGGAACTAAAAAGACAGTCAAAAGAAAATAGGCAAGGGACAGAAAGAAATTACAGTCTTTCAAAACTCATTCATAAGAGAAATGCAACTTAAAATTATCCTATGTACAAAAACCAACAAAAGAATAGTAACTATGCAAACACTGGAACAAAGTGCAGGAGTATTTCATAATCTTTCATTTGGCAGTGGAGCCTTAGCATAAATTATGAGCAAAAGAAGGAAATCGATGGCAAAATCTCATAAAATGTTAACCGTGTATGATCAAAGACATAATTAAGAAAGTCATGATAACTAGAAAATGGTATATATAGGTTGCATCTAATACAATCCATGAACCAAAACATGCATAATTTAATTTTAAATTAACTGAGACTGCTTAATGCATAATGGTTCAATGTAACTGTACAAATAGTGATCAGATAAAAAGACTAATTAAACACAAATTAAAATAAGACATCAATCCACAAAGCACTAAGATGCTTAATATGAAAAAGGTATAAAGTATTTGTTGAGTGTGGTAGTTCATGCCTGTAATCCCTGCACTTGGGGGTTGAGGCAGGAGGACTACAGGGAGTTCGAGGCCAGTCTTCTGGGATACATAGTGAGTTAAAGGCTACCCTGAACTACCTTTGGACTCTCTATACACTATCTGATACTCAAACTCTTTTGTACACTTGCTCGCTCTCTCCTTCTCTGGCTCTCTCTCTCTCTCTCTCTCTCTCTCACACATACACACACACACACACACACACACACACACTTTTTATAAGGATGTGGAAAAATGGGAATCCTCACACACTCTTGATGGTAATATGAAATGATAGATTCACTTAGGAGAATTTTGGTGGCTTCTGAAAGTTTAAACACAATTACAAGGCTTCACCCCTAGAAAGATTTGTTCATAAATTCTTATAGCTGCAATATTCACAATAGCAAAAAACCATAGAGACCATTTAAATATCTTTTGACAGGTAAAAGCATAAAAATTTGTGATATCTGCATATAATAAAATTTTATTCAGTCTTAAAAAGGAATGAACTACTGACATATGCTAAAACTTAGATCAACCTTAAAAATAGTAAGTGAACAATGTTGAGACTGTAACAAAAAAGTAAGGAAACAAATTTTATATATATGGGGGGGTGGTAGGGTGGGTGGGGCTATGGGAAAAAATGAGAATTAAGTTGTGTCTTATACTGGTACAAATCCCCATTATGGAGTGCAATCATGATGTGTATATTTAATGTACCAATAAAGATAATTAAAAAAAATAGTAAGTGAAAAATATTTTTTTTAATTATAAAATGACCAAAATAGGCAAATCCTTAGGGATACAACTACAGAAGAATGGCTGCCAAGAGATGGAAGATAAAGAAATGAGGTACGACTATTCATGGGAATAAGTTTATTATTCTATGGCGATTTAAAAGGCTGATTCAATAGAGAAAAGGTTATTAGTGATACAATAAAATAAATGCTTGTATATTTCCAGAATTATTACATTGAAATCTTAAGGCCCAATGCAATATTAGAAGGTGAGGTAAACGAGAGTAATGAGATCATGAAGTTTAGTAACCTTATAAATGTGCCCCACAGAGCTCTTTTGCTTTCTTTTTATCATGAGAGGATACAACAATAAGTTGGTAGTCTGCATTTCAGATAAAGGCCCTCAGTAGAACCAAACAGGGCTGGCACCCTGGTCTTGGACTGACAATTTCCAGAACTATGAAAAATAAATTTAGACTCTTTACATACTATCCAATACCCAATCTAGGATACTCTGTTATAGCAACTCAATTTAGACAATTTAAAAACATTAAAAGTGTACTAAATGCTAATCACAATACATTACAGATGGGAATAAAGAAAAGCATGCCTCTTAGTAGGCAATTTGGTAATATATAATATAATTATACATTAATTTACCTATGTATGTTCTGTAAAGAAAAAAAATTTATCCTCATATGGTATTATTGGTAATAACAAGTAATTTAGTAAGAGTAAATAGTACAAAAGTCTGCTAATCTAAAAGTAGTTAAATTATTATACAAAAACACAAAAATTTGCAATGTTGCTATTATTTTTTTTTTAAAGGAATGAGCTGCTATCTCAGAATTAGCCAGCAACAAACACTGGTGAGGCTGCAGAGAAAAACAATCCCTGCTCCACTGCTGGTGGAAGTGTAGGCTCATACAACCCCTGTGGAGATCAGTGTGGAGATTTCTCAAAAAACTAGGAGTATAAGTCCCATTTGACCCGGCCATTCCTCTGCGAGGTATATACATGAAAGAATTAAAAGATTCATATCACAGTGACATATGTCCATCCATGTTTATAGCAGCTCAGTTTGTGATAAACTAAGTCTTGGTAACAACCAAAATGTCCATCAATTGGAGAATGGATAAAGAAGATGTGGTTCTTTTACAGAATGGAGTATTACTCTGCCATAAAAACTAATAAGACTGAGTCATTCATATTCAAATGGATGTACCTTTAGGACATCCTTTTAAGTGAAATAAATAGGTCACAAATGTGTAAATATTGAATCTTTTCTCTAGTATGAGAAAATGAAGATGTAAATGAGTTCTAGTATATATGGTAGATATTATGAAATAGAAAATATTTAAAAGGAAAGAGGGTGTAGGAGTAAATAACGAGGGGAAAAATAATGGATGGTAACTAAAAAGGGAAACAAAGCTATGTATATAGGGGCTGGGGGAGTTGCAGGGTAGATAGGAGAATGGGAAAAAATGAGAACTAAGTTGTGTCATATACTAGTACAAAGTCTCAACGTTGAATGCAATGATGATGTGTACTATAATGTACCAATAAAGATTTGAATTTAAAAAAAAAGAATGAGAATGCTCCCTATATACTATTATCTCTTGATAACAGAAACAGAGAGTATATATTTCAACTTATAGGTACAAAAATTAGATGACTATGTTGACAGAAAACTAGAAAAATGAGAAGACACACTAAACTGTAATCTACTTAAGAGTTGTTAACTATGTGGAGCTAAACAAGAAGACAGAAATGCTAAAGAATTTCAGTATATAATTAAAGCTTTTTTGAACCAGAAAGATAAATTTAAAAAGAAAAACTTTACAGATTACCAATATTTAACTTAAAACTCAATCTAACAAAACTATTATATGAGTGAAATAACATATGTAAAGTACATCATCAGTGCTTGCCTTACATATTCTACCACTGTAAAATGAACTTTATCTCTGCATAAACTAATACGCTATTTCCTAACAGGCTCTGTGCTTGAAGGTTTTACTACAGAATTCTCCATGTCATGCAATGTGCAATTCTTTCTTTTCTGAAGGTCTTTTTGTATAATGTTACCTTTAGCTTTTCTCTCCTTTATCCTCCCTTTTCTCGTCTTAAGGTTTATTTCCTGAGATGAGATTTTCTTGTGGTAGTGTTTGTTTTATATTCTCCCCCCATCCACACAGAGACACACTGCCTAGACTGGGGATCAACAGTTCCTTCCCAATATTCTGATAATGTAATATGGTTACAGACATAGACTACTGATAAGAAAGCCTGCCTAAATCTTGATTTTAGCACTAATTCCGTAACCCTAGATATACTTATCTAAAATCTTTAATCTCAGTTTCTAGCTCTATAAAATAAATACCACAAATGCCTGATAAAATTGTTTTAAAAGGATTAAATTCATTAATGTATGTAAAAGCACAGACTTTGGCAGTATTAAGCATTTATTAAGTAATGATCAGTTTCATTACTCTTATCAAAGCATTTCACTGAACTATTTGTATGTTTTTCTCTTTAAAAATAAAATACACAAGCCAGGCATGATGGTGACTGCCTGTAATGCCATAAACAGGAGGCTGAGGCAGGAGATTACTATGTTTGAGGCCAGCCACTATATGGTGAATTTAAATCAGCCTGAACCACACAGATAGACGCTGTTTGAGAAAAAAATAGAATAAAAATAAATAAAATTTTAAAAAACAAATGAAAATGGCAATAACACTTCCTGTTAGGAAACATGTAGCATGATAAAATTTGTATACCAGGGCTCAGTATCTCGTACAAAGAAAGCCACTAAAATTTCTTATGTCAATATAGTCAGCAGTATCTTTGATATAAATAAGTTCAAGAAATCAATTTGATGCATGATCTCAAGAAAGGATCATTCTTCTCCTGATAATTATTATTTACCAAATAATTTCCCCCATGTAGTACAATTTGACTGTTAAGAGTCACTTATTCTAGAGGAGAAAAACATCTTCCAGTACCTGTTACGATGGAAGAACATTTACAAGATTCAATTTTATATAAAGAAATTGTCTTACAGTTTTTCAACTGATTATAAGCTGAACAGTTCCTTCATATCCTAAGCAATCACATGAACTTCAAGTATTTATAAGTACAAAAATAATGGCAATAATATAAAATAATAAATGGTAATAACTAGCACAGTTCCTGCCATGAAGCACACATACAAATGAGTAAATGTGCTAAAATCTTATTCAACTCATAGAGGTAAATGTTAGATTTTTCTCTCAAAATCACTGAAATGTACGACTTTATAGAAAAATGAACCAGAACAAGAATACAATATTCTTATAATAGTTTACCCATCATTTTCTCTATCAGAAAAACATTAGCACATAATTCTAGTACTATATGAGTAGTTATATATGATTAATGGCAAAGGAGGTAAAACTCACACTGCTAGACTGACAAAAGCAATATATACGATTTATTTTAAGATCCCTACCTCGACATCCTGAACACTGGATAAAAAAGTTGATTAAATCCAGAAGTGCGATGTCCCTGTCTTGCTTATACGATTCAATCCAGTCGTCCACCACAGACTGTAAAAAAAATAAATAAATAAACCTGAAACCTTCAAAAATTACACCAAATACATTTTTAAAAGGTCTATGTGTCTGTGGGTCTATATGAACAAGAAAACTACTTACCTGCAATTATTTATCTGTTTTATTTTAGTTTCCAAATAAAAGGAAAAATTATTTTTCAAAAGGTCAATAATTAGGTCTCAAAGATTTGTTGACAATATAACACAATACAAACAAAATTGTACCAATCCCATGAAGTGCAATAATTAAGAATAAATCATTATATGGGAACCATAATCTAAAAAGAAATAACACAAAATTAAATGAATTTCACTTAGATAAAAGCTTGCTAGGGCTGGGGAGTTAGCTCAGTGGTTCCGGCGCCTGTCTTGCAAGCGCAAGGGCCCGGGTTTGATTACCCGGTAACCACATACCATACTGGGCGTGGAGACTCACGCCCAGCAGCAACCAGTACCACATACCACAGTGCCAGGTGTAGTGGCTCATGCCTGTAATCCCAGCACTCAGGAGGCAGAGGCAGGAGGATTGCTGTGATTTGAGTTTGAGGCTGAGCTCAGGGCCAGCCTGAACCACAAAGCGAGACTCTGTCTCAAAAAACCAAAAAAAAAAAAAGCTTGCTAAGTGTCAGAAAACCTAGTCCGTTAGATGTATATAAAAGTGCACATATCATATATAACAAAATGCATTTTTTTTTCTGAAAAAGGATGGTTCAACATTTGGAAACTAAATAATTAAATCTATCAACACAGTAGAACACAAAGAAGCTTATTATAGATAATAATAAGATAGATAGCTTATTACAATATCTATCTATTACAATAGATAGCTTATTATTAGGTCTCAAAAAGTAACTGATAAAATTCTGCATCTAGTTCTAATTTCAAAAATTCTAGGAAATCTGGGTAGAAGGCTTCTACTCAAAAAGAGAAAGAAAGAAAGAAAGAGAGAGAGAGACAGACAGAGAAAAAGAAAGAAAAAGAGAGAGACAGAGACAGAAAAAGAAAGAGGAGACAGGCAGGGAGGGAAGGGAGGAAAGAGAGGGAAAGAAAGGAAGAAAGAAGGGAAAGAATGAGAAAGACAAAAAGAAAAGAAGCAAGGAAGGGAGGAAGAAAAGGAAAACATCTTCGAGTGGACAGACTGCAAAGAATCAGAGTAATAGGCACACACCATATAAAGAATAATATAGCCTGGCATGGTGGTACATGCTTGTAATCCTGGCACGCTGGAGGCTGAGGTAGGCTTGTGAATTGGAGCCGGGCCTGGCCTACAAAGCAAGATCCTATCTCAAAAATAAACAAATGCAGGCAAACTCATAGATAACTGAATATATTTAAAGCATTAAAAGAAAAACCTATCCATTTTATCCAGCTCCTATCCAAAATAACTCTTCTAAATAAAGGTAAAATAAAAGCTTCTCAGAATATAAAGGCAAAAGAGTAAAAAAGAATAAAACCAAGCAAATAGTTTTAACACTTTTCTTGACAGATAGAAATGTCCAGAATGGATTTTTAAAACCTAACCAGTATGCAAAAGTAAAATAGTTAAAACCAGGGCCAGGGATTTAGCTCAGTGGTTATGGCTACAGCATCTGCCTGGCAAGCCCAAAGTCCTGAATTTGATTCCTGGTAACCATAGACCACAATGCTGGGTGTGATAACTATGCCTGATAACTCAGCACTGATAACTACATACCACACTGCTAGCTGAGGTGGTTCACACCTGTAATCCCAGCACTCAGGAGGCAGAAGCAGGAGGGTTGCTGAGTTTGAGGCTAGCCTGGGCTACACAGTGAGTTTGGGGCCAGCCTGAACTACAAAGTGAGATCCTATCTCAAAAAAAAAAAAAAAAAAAAAAAAAGTTGTAATTAATGAGAAAAGATGAGGAGAACAAGTGCCATTAAAGGCTATACATAAAATCTTTTTTTTTTTCTTTTTTGCAGTACTAGGGACCAAACTCATGATCTTGAGCTTACATGGCAGGCAGCAGCACTACTGAGCTAAATCCCCAGGCCCTAGGATTATATTACTGGAAAAAAATCTCACATAAAAGTCTTAAGAAGTCAGGCAAAACAACAAAAACTGTATTTTCTAAAATCACTTTGACTTTCAGGATATAAATTATACATCTGTTCTGGCTTAAAACAACAGTGCATTAACCAGGCATGTTCTCTGGCAGGCTGAAGCAGGAGGACTAAAAGGTCAAGCTCAACCTGGGTACTTAGTGAGACCCTGTCTCAAAGTTTAAAAAACAACAACAAACCAAAGCTGGGGATGTAGCTCAGTAGGAAAGCAGTGGTTCCATCTCTAATAACAATCGAATAAAAAAAAGAAAAATTTACCTATAATTTTCACCTTGCAAAAAGTTTTATAATGCAATTAAAAATTTCTAAAGGCAATTTTCTAGCCCATGTTCAGATTTTATAGATATAGATATATAGATATATGTGTGTGATCTAAAAATACAGTGAATGTTTATATTGCTAAAAATTTGTCAATAAAAAAACACACTGCCAAATCCTCCTCAAAATATTTCTCCTTGTTTCAACCACATTTATTCCATTACTCCTGACACTCTGTGAAACAGTTATGAAAGTCCTTTTTACAACTGTCTTTAGTTGCACTGCCATGGCTGTCCTAAAATCTTAAATTGATTAAAATCTGTAGCCTTTCAAGGTCCTTTAGACTTTGGGAAACAACCGGAAGTCACATTGTGCCATATCCGGTGAATAAGGTGGATAAAGACATACTGTAATGTTTTCAGAGCCTATATTTTTTTGTGGATGGCATATAGCACCCACATTCACTGAATTTTTTTTATCAGACCTCAGAGCTACAAAATCACTTTACAAAGTAGTGAGAATGATTATAAGTGTGCTTGAAGCAAGGGCAAGTATTTTGAAGAAAATTAATGATGTATGATTTTTACTCCAATAAATTTAAACACATTCTGAGCAACTATATGTATGGCTGTATGTATTGATAAGCAAATTTAAACAGTATTTTTCATCAGCCCATGGATCTCAAATACAAGAGCATTATTCAAAGACTGACAGATATTATTAAGATAACAAAGACTTACACAATAATTACCTTATGTAATGAACTTGAGATGTTTGGAATAGTATATTGGTGGGGGTTTTTTTGAAAGATTACTCCTACTACAGTATTATTAAACAAAATATACTGACGAGAGATAGCTGAGTTACTGTACTAAAGAAATTTGAACTTTTCACATCTGTATTTTAAAGAACAATGTAATCCTTTTGACATCAATTGCAAATAAACTCAATGAATAAAGAAGAAAGTCATTCTAAGAAATTTTAGAATAAAATGAAGCTTAAATATGACTTAATTCAGTATTTCTAAATGAATTCACTTTGAGGTGAGGTACAGTGAGCAGCTGGGGCCTCTGAAGAAGATGAAGGAAGATGAGCAGAGAAAGGTAGGGGTCTAGATATAGTCAGGACTATAGCAACTGCTGATTCACAAGCTTCTGTCTAGATAATCCACTGAGATCCACTTCTGTAACACAACAGCATTCTATCATCACAGACACTCACCCCCATAATTCTTCACCAGAGACTAAGAGATTTGAGGCTAGTCAATACAGTGGGTCCTGAAAGAGGAGGAACAACTATACTACCAGCCTCATATATCCAAGCCACCTACTTACTATCTAGAAGACACGCAGATTACAAAAGATTTTCACAAGATTTCTGTTCCTCTATTCTATATTACAGTAGCAAGTCTTTTCAACAATGTCCTGATTTACAACAGTCTGAGGATTGAGTTCAATTAAGTGTCTTCCCTCAATTAGAGCCCAATATTTTTATATTAAGTAATTAATATTAGTATCTCGCTATTATAAAAACATTGCTATAAAGAACATACACCGACATATGATATTTGCAAGAAATACACTTAATAAGACCAGAGATAGACTAGTATAAAAGGATTAAAAAGACATACCATGCATATAATGACCATAAGAAACCTCTTATGGGCAATAATCTTATCAGACAAACAGAAATCATGATAAAGATTATAAAACAGAGATTTTACAATGATAAAAATGTATCATCATTTGGGAGCTATAGTAATGCTAACTTTATATGCCAAATTATAAGACTCAAGACACAAGAACTTCAACTAAAAGAAGAAATAGGCAGTCAGGAAGGGTGGCACACATCTGTAATTCCAGCACTTGGGAGGCAGAGGCAGGAGAATTGCCAGGAGTTTGAAGCTAGCCTGCACTACACAGTGAGTTCAGGACCAGCTTGAAACACAAAGACTCTATTTAAAAAAAAAAAAAAAAATTAAAAAAGAAGAAATAGACAAATTTATAATCATAGCTGAGATTTTTTAAAATATATATTTCTTGATAACTGATGAAAGAAATAAACTAGAACCAAAAAATATTTACATACAGAAAAGCTGAGTAATACTACGAATAAATATGACATGCTATGTACAAAAACCTAACACCAATATTACAGAATACACACTCAAGTTTACACAGAATTTACCAAGATAGATCAAAAATTAAATTCCTTTGATTTTTAGGAATGAAATAACACAAAGCATGTTCTCTGGCCATAAAAGATTTAAATTAGATGCCAATAACAAAAATGTATATAAAATGTCCCCAAATGGTTGGCAATGAGAAAATACTTCAAACTGAGAATAAAAACAATAAACCAAAAATTTCTGAATGCAGCTAAATACAGAAAAACTTGTGCCTTTATTTTTAACTTATATATCTAACTTGTATGTTTTTAAATAGATATAGAAGGGAGATCTAAATCAATGATTTGAGATTATACCTTAAGAAATATTCCAATATTTCAACCTGAGACTAGAAAGAGCTATGCAATATAATTCCAAGAACACATCAGATAATACAGCTCCCAGACAATCCAAGAAAATGACATAACTATAGAACACTTTAATTCCAAATTAGAGATAAATAATCATGCTGGGACCTAGGTTGACAGAGACATTATTATGCTTTATGTGTAGCCTTGATGTATTAATGTCCAGTTGATGAAAGAAAAAAACAAAAAGCATCTTGGAAGAAAGTTTTGTAAGTCAGGTTGAGAAATGGTGCATACTACTTCAGCTAATATTTCATCTGGATGAGAATGAAATGGAGAAATAGTTTTTGATTGCTGGTAGCCTTTCTGAATTTTCTTCAGTATGAAAAAGGAAAAATAATGCTTTGGTAGATGGCCAAATATCCCTGCCAAAATCTGTCCCATTGGCTACCAACATTTATATGCAGCCTTTATCTCATACAGAGAAAATAATTACATGCATGCATATTACAGTATTGCTTAGCACAGACTAAAGACAAATTTCATTAAGTTATACTGACAGTACAGTGAAATGAATTAGTAATACAAATGTGTTGAATCTGTTAGTAGTAATAATAGATAATTTATGACATTAGGAAGAAATAGGAATGTGATTCTATTTTTAACACACACACACACACACACACACACACACACACACGAAAAGGTACAAAAAATTCACAAACTATATGTTTGAATGATCTCAATTAAGTTTCTTTCCCAAGACTTTAGTACAAAGAAAATCTCTGAACACTTGGATCTTCAGAGTTCATAACAACAAAAATCATGAAGCATAGGGCCAGGGATTTAGCTCAGTCATTCCAGCACCTGCCTTGCAAATGCAAGGACCAGGGTTCAATCGTTGGTAACCACATACAACAATGCCAGGCGTGGAGACTCACAGCTACCAGCAATGAGAACCACATCCCACAGTGCCAGGCATGGTGACTCACGCCTATCATCCCTACCCTCAGGAGGCAGAAGCAGGAGGATTGCTGAGTTCAAGGCTGAGCTCAGGGCCAGCCAAAACTAAAAAAGCAAGACCCTGTCTCAAAAAAAAAAAAAAAATCCTGAATCATGCAAAAATCATTTTATTGTACTAGAAGACAGTATAAAAATATCTTACTTGATAAAGAATTTAAGGAAGCTGGAAAATTTCCAACAGAGAAAGTAATTTAAAAACAGAGAAAGTCAAAGCTATAAGGAGAAAATTTAGTGATGTGGAACAGTTCAGTCAATGCAGTTTAAAAATAAGTTTTAAATCTTGCCTCTATGTTCCCTATATGATTAAAAAAAAAAAAAAAGATCAGTTCAATCTGTTTAAGTATGCAGTTCACTACTGAGTCTATGTTCTTCAAACTCTAGTGGTAAATACACAATTTTAGTCAGCCATTTGACAGGACCTTGGTTAAGGAGAAAAGGGCATGGCAAATTAGTATTCTATATGTCTGCTTAAAATTAGATGCACTGGCTCTTGAGTAAGACAAGCAGATGGCAAAGATAATACAGTTGCTTGTACATTTAAGACCCTAGGCAGGCCCAGGCATGCAGTATTACTCCAATAGTTCCACCTACTCAAAAGACTGAGGAAGACTGCTTAATCTAAGAAGTGAGAGACCATTCTGGGCAACATAGTAAGACCCTTCTTCACAAACCAAACCAAAAACAAATGGTCCTAATTCAGAATGTTAAAAGAGGTACCTTCCTCTTTCAAAATGAGAATTACTAAATACTAAATACAGAGAAGATTTCTTTTTTCCAATATAGCTTTTAGCTACAACACATAGATAGGGGTTAAGAGGTTGGGGTGGGAATTGTACTTAGTACAAATACTATATGGTGAGATATAAAGTTTTTTCTTACTTCATGACACCAGGCTATTATCTTCAGGTATAAGCCAAAAGATTCTTAATTTTCAGAGATTTTCAAAGTCTGGATTTTTGTCTATTTTCATTATTTTATATATATTTTAATGTATTTCTTCAGTGGCTTGTGGGGAAAAAATTGATCTGGTTGACACACTGCTGTTTCTTTTAATGTGCGTTTCTGGAACAAAAAAATGTGGTTTCTGACCAATACTGCCCTTTTATAGATGTATACACTGTTCTTTTAATTTCAGCATGAAGTCAGAAAAACAGTCAGATAAATGGTGTGGTCCTTCAGATGATAGATCATATTTTCATCTCACTTTAGTTAAGAATGAAATCAATATCATATTTCAACTAATAGTTTCCAGGGAAAAAATAATATCCTATGACCAATATATTTCATATTTTACCTTGCTTCCAGTGCTTGGTGTTTGTCTTTCTCTGTTATTATTCAGCTTTATAGAAGGTGTTATAGCAAGGTGTTATCAATAACTTTATTTTCAATTTAAACCAGTAACTAAACCAGTACACTCAATGCAGAATCAATGTAATACAGTCAATACCATATTATTTTCAACTAAACTGTTGAGAGCCAACTTGTGAAAGCCAAGTACTGTAACTACCTACATAAAATAGCTGTTTTATTGATTCTCTTTTTTGGGAGAGGTGGGTGGGTGGGGATAGGGCATCCCTTTTGTAGTTCAGGCTGGTCCTGAGCTCACTATGTAGCCCAGGTGAGCCTAGAACTTGCAGCAATCCTCTCATCTTTGCCTCCCAAGTGCTGGGATTACAGGTGTGAGCCACCATGCCCGGCACCATGGTATGTGTTACTGATTGCTGGTGGGCATGAGTTGCCATGCCCAGCACTGTGGTATGTGGTTACCAGGATTTCAACGTAGGCCTTAGAGCTTGCAAGACAGGCGCCGGAACCACTGAGCTAAATCCCTGGCTCCGATTCTCTTAATGCCCAGTTTTTACAACATTGTTATTCAATCTGTAAACTACCTTTATATTTATAGTATTTATCTTGCAGAAGCTCTTCTCCAAAAAATGTTGGCCAAATGACAGCATAAATTTGTATTCTTGAACCACCTGTCATCACATTCCCATTCAAAACAAAGCAACATAGCAAATCCTGCTGGATGCAAGCAAAACTATGAGTTTTCAGTGATCTCTAGAAAAGAGAAAAGCACAACATTCAGCCAAGAAAAAGATGAATAGATAAAGCCTGGAGAAAGGATGAAGATTTTTGCTTATTTCTTCAAAAAATGACATCTAAGAAGTGCAGAGATATACAGTCCTAGGAAATCTTCTTGTAAATTCTTGGCCTCTCAAAAGCTTAAAGAACAAAAAGGATGAATTAAACTGATTCCCACTCTTGACAGTGAGTAAAGAAACACTGTTCATTTATGAACTGTTGGAGTGATACAAGAACGGAGATCACTGCAATATATGTGTATAATTTTGTATCAATTGATATAAATCTAATCATTTAATTATATAAATTGAAAAGATGCTTATGAGTCAAAGCAAAAAAATATGCCATGAAGATTCAGTAGTTGTGGGGGGATCAAGTGTGTATCGAAATGATAAAGAAAAAAAAAAACAAACCAAGCATGGGGGAAGATGGGGGTAAAATATTCCCTGGAAAAATGAAAGAATAATCATTAAGGCAAATAAATGTAATGGCTCAGAAATTTAGTATATGAGAGAATTTCAACAAAAATACCAAAAAAATTACGATTAAAAGAATAAAATAGCTAGGAGACGTATAGAAGATCTAACATGTGAGCTATTTGAAAGGTAGAACAAGGAAATAAAGACAGGTAAAATGATCATTTAAAAATGGACAATCTACTCTGTCAATAAATACTTAAATCTAAAGATTAACAAGGCTCACCTAGGTGGAGAAAGAATTATAACATATCCCATATTCAAGCACATCCAAATAAAATTAATTTCAAGGAAAAAGTAAAAAAATCTTATGAAATAGAAATACTAATAAAATAAAAATCAGCACCAATAATAAAACAAATCAGATTTTATACAAACACACACACACACACACACACACACACACTCTCTCTCTCTCCTTCTCTCTCTCTCCCTACACAGATCTAATTTCTTATCTCTTAAGACAGCAAAGAGACAAGAAACAATAGACATAAGGAAATCCTTTATGTCAATTACAAAACCCTGTGTTCCAGCTCTGTTATTACTATATCACTATAGTAATATTATATTACTCTATATTACTCTTTAATAATGGACTCTACAGGCATTTCTCACTCATATTAAACACTATGTTAATTTAAAAATGTATAGAATTTAGGAGCACAATGCAGGAAGAAGAGGGCTTTTCTCTCTGGTTCTGCTATACATTTTCCTTTTTCTCTCCTTTTTCTGGCTGCATTTTCTATGAGCTGTTGATTGCACATAAAGAAATACATTGATGGTCTGTCTTGCCTTTACATCAAGAATGTTGACCTTGTAACTGAGCCTGGGACTGCTTATTATCTTCTAGATATAGGCCTCCCACAGGAACACTGGTATGTTGCAGGTCTCAGAGTTAATAGGCAGCAATATTCCATACCTCCCTATAAAACTGTCTGCCATATTAAAAAAGACTATACCTCAGAGTATTGTTTCCTGCTGTCTATCATTGTTAACTGGTGTTACACAAGGCAACTCTGTTAACTCTACCATCCAATAGCCTATACCTTCTTCCAAAAAAGGTTGGAACTCCAGCATGAAGAAGGCTACCTCTTCATCCAAGCTGCCTGTAACAGTCAGTGCTCACTAAAGAAACAGATTTAAGATATATAAATATAAAAGAATTTACAATGGTCTATTCAATGGCTGACTGCAAAGTTAGGTGTGGAAAGAAGGTAAAAGGGCTAAGTACATGCTGAAGATCCAAAGAAACTAGCCAAACAGAAACCTTGAAGTTCACTGTAGAGTCATGTTTGAGTCCATATTAGGAAGCCAAGAGGATCCGCTCTGGATGACTGAATGGTCTACACTGAGCAGTCAGAGTCCATGCTGGAAGCTAAGAATCAAACATCAAAGACGAAGACAGACTGCAGCTCCTCTGAAGTAAGAGAAGTGATAATTCCTTCTTCCATTCTCCTTTTCATTCCATTCAGGCTAAAACCTATTAGTTGGTACTGCTCACATCCAGGTTAGGTCTTCTAAAGTCCGTAAATGCTTTCAGCCAGATTAATTAATATAATCAGTTGACTGTGTCTTACTAAGGCCAAAATCACAGTTAACACTCTGCCTTTCCTTGAAAATTTTCCTTCAACCCTTAGAAATCATTTGATACTAACTTTACATTTTTATATACACTTCTTCCACTTATCATAATTCAGATTTTATTCCATTTAATCTTACCAACTATAAAACAAAGTTAACCAGGCTATTGCCAGTACTTGTGATAATGTGCCAGTTAAAACATATGGGTTGTGAGTTTCAGTGGCTGCAATATTTGAGCAATATGGCAATAAGGATGACTATAAGGGCAGTAGTGTAAGACAACATCTATTAAGTACACCTAAGCACTTACACATAGAAATTGACAAGGTCAAATCCAGTAGCCCTTAGTTTAAATCACAATCTGGGAAGCAGAGAACTTTTGTGACTGCCCTAGAATAATCTTCACTTACAGATGTGGGACTAGTAACTGCTGAAAATCAAGATTAATATTTGTGTACTTGGAATAACAACTTAATTTTCACAAGCTTTTCATCTGAAAATTAGGACCTTGACTAGAAAAAATGAGATTCAGAAACTTGAAAAAGAGGTACTTGATCGCCCTTCATATGAACAACTCTACCACACTTTCAGTTATACTAGTAGTAATTTGGTTTCCAGTGTCTGAGAAGAGGGGCATTCTTCAACTTTTCTTCTCTGATATTTTAGATCCAGTGGATCAAATCTCAGCATATTCCAGAGGGACAAGTCTATACTATAACTGACAAAAAGATATCCTATATACTAAACAGATACCTAAGGAACATGCCATGCACGGTGGCCCAAATTATCAAAGTATTCAGAAGAAGACTGGGAGAATTGTTACCAACTGGAGGGCAGCCTGAGCTACACAGTGAGTTCAAAGTTAACTTGGACTATATAGCTACTGTATAGTCAACTACACAGAAAATAACCTGGACTGTATGTTTCAAAAAAGACATTATACAGTATTTGACCAGAGAGAGAGAAATAGAATACTAGATCTATTCACTGATATAGTTATTCCAGATTTAGGATATTACTTCAAGTAGTTGGAAATGGGTACTTATAACAGTTTATCTGGCTGGTACACTCAAAGTTTGATTTAACAGATAACGGATTTTCCCTCGCACTGATATGGGGAAAATAGGATCCAATAGTAGTAATACAGCCCAAGTGGCAACACTTAATCAGCAAACAGAAAATAGGCGTATTATCTGTAAAAGACAGCAGGGACAAGCTGGTAATCATTATATCTTAACTTATGAAGATCTTTGGCAGTAGGTAATTATTAGTGCCTATAAAAATAAAGTAAGTGAGCAGCTTGTACAGTACTATTTTATTGTTAAAACAAAAAATTTTAGGTCTAGTAACTCGAAATCTCATCTAAGGAAACACAAAAGGTATTTAAACCCTCTCACAGTTTGCAGATCTAACTCAATTCATATGCTTATCTTTGACTGAAGGACAGAAGAGATCCATGAAAAACAGGCCAGCTACAGCTACACCACGTACATTATTTTCCAATAATCCTTTCCCAAACGGATTTACAATCATTAGAGGCACTTGGCATTATTGAAAGGAAATATCTAGGCAATTCATGCGTTAGTAGTAGACATCATTTCTTAATTGATGTTAGGGGAATTCAAAGTGCCATTCTGATCCACAAGTTAAATGAGGGGCTTTTCAGTGGTCAGGTAAAAGATGGTGCTGTTGAACTGAGAATCTAAACAGTCCACAGACCCTACCTGTGGTTATTTCCCCTATGCCAAAAAGTATAATTGGAAAAGATACAACTTGACAACTGGCAGAATCAACTTTCTGACCCACTGAGATAATGGTCATTATGGTAAGAATAGCTAAAGGTAAGTTAATGGACCCTCCTTTTCCTACCAAAAAAGCAAATTAAAAGTAATACTACATCTCTAGGAGAAAAGCACAGTTTCATCACAGAACTGGAAGAAGTAGGAGTGGAGAGGCCTATTATATTTCCAATTAATTCACCAATCTGGCTTTCCCAAAAGTCAGTGGAATCCTGGAGAATGACTACATAAAGTTAAACAGGTAATGATTTTCACTCTAGTTGTAACCCCTAGCACTCAAAGTGCAGCTACTTACATGGCCAGTATCTTTGTTCTCCAATTAACAAGGAACCACTCAAAGAAAATAGAATTTGTTTTTAGAGCTGGAAATACACCTTCATAGTGTTACTTCAGCAACTTTTCTTGCTCTGTGTCATAATATAGTTCCTATTTGGTCATCTACTATCCTACAATTTCTGTGGATTCAGGAATCTAGGCACACTTTAGCTGAAAGTTAGCTTAGCTGCTTAGAAAGCATATTGTTGCAATCCAGGTATTCACTCTGTCATATATTCTCCCTTATATGCTCAAAGGAGGAAAAAAAATATTTTTTTTTACTTCACTTAGTTTAAGACAAAATTGGTTTTTCTACAGTTAAAAGAATTAAGGTCAGTGTCTTCCTCATGTTCAATGACTGGAAAGTTGCCCCTAAAGGCCAAGAAGCTACTCATAGTTTCTTCTCACACAGACTTCTTCAACATGATTACTTTGTCAATCCAGTGAGGAGAATCCCTGGAAAACATGTGCTAGAAACTCAAGAGTCTTTTTCACTAATACATAATCATGGAGCTCCCCTCTTATCATTTTTACTATATTCTTTTCATGAAAAAGTAAGCCACAGACTTTAATACACTCAAGAGGACAAGCCAAGAACAAGAATACCAGGAAGTGAGGGTCATGAGGGACCATAGTTGGGTCTGTCTTCTCTAACAGCCCAGAGATACACTAACTGTCTCTATATTCCACAAATAATTTTGCTCACAGATCTAAATGCTTTGTTATCTGATTGACAGGGGCCACAAGGAGAATTCATTCTTTTCTTTTGCATATGCTTTCTGAGAGCATCAGATGTCCTTTTAGCTCATCATAACCAATTAGAACAATGCTGTCAAACTCCATCATAGATAAATGAGTTTGGCAGCATGAAGCCTTGCGTTTAATCTCTTACTAGTACATGTTTTCCAGGGATTCTCCTCAAACAAAAAATACTAATAAGTACTGATGTATAAACAAAGAGAATGAAAAACTAAAATAAATTAAACTATTATCGCTGAGGAGTAGGACTGAAGCTGAAGACAGCAGGACAGGCAATTGTTGTTAAACATACACCTTTTCATTTCTTTAAATCATGTACATGTATTATTTAGATCAAATAGAAAAACAATGATAATGACATTAAAATGAATGAATGAATAAAGTTATTTCAGATTTAAGGTATTACTTCAAGTAGTTGGAAATAGGTACTTATAACAGTTTATCTGGCTGGTACAATGAAAGTTAGATTTAACAGATAACAATAATAATGACATTAAAACAATGAATGACATTAAAAGAAAACAATGATATGATTTGGTAATAGATCAAATACCTAGGTAGAACATCTTAAATTTTGAAACTGCCAAAAAGGAAACAAAGGAAAACAACTGAATCCAAAACAAGTAAAATACGGGATTTTTTTAAAAAATAGAGTATTACACATAAACAAAGATAAACCTGAGACACTGATAGCTAAACAGATGCAACTTGAAGACATATTCATGAGTGAAATGAACAGGACACACATCTGTAAATACTGCACTGTCTCTAGTATGAGAAACTGAAGGTATAAATGAGATCCAAAATGTATACTAGGTATTATGAAATAGGGAGAATGTGTTCAGAGGGGAAGGGGACTTGAGGGAAGGAAGGGAAAGGGAAAATAAAGAAAAGAAAGAAAAAAATTTAATAATAAGGGTGTAAACAAAGTGTATGTACAGGGGGTTAAGGAGTTGAAGGGAGCACAGGGGAATGGGAAAAAATAACAACGAAGAAATATCATGTACAGGTACAGACTCTGAATGATCAACGTGATCATAATGTATACCTAAAATGTACCAATAAACTAAATAAAGAAAAAAAATTGAAGCCACAGAAACACACAAAGACTTCACGAACAGAACTCTATTAGAATTTCTATACTTCTGGTAGAAAGTAAATTAGTACGGAAATCAGTATCAATTTCCTTCTCATAATTTATTGTCTAAATACCAAAGATATTTTTGTATCAAATAAATTCTAAAATAACCTTAAAATAATACATTTTAAAAAAGAAAAAATCATGTCAGACTCAAAAATAATGCTTGAAGAAAAATTTCCTATTGTATATAGTATAAGGAAACAGTATGAAATGGCTCGGTCTACATGACCCAGGAAATAATATTCTAAGAGATTAATCAGAGACATGTGGGTGGATATGACAGCATAAATAATGATAGACTAACTACAGTGAAAATGTACCTCGTACTTTGCTATTAATGTATAAGCTGTGTCATCAAGTGGTGACAACTCTTTAAAAGCATAGTATAATGGCCCTCAAAGTGTCTTCTGAGACTAAAATATCTCAGTTATGACATATTACTAATGTTTCATAAAACAAAAATTGAGGAATATCATAAATGGAATTAATATCTATTAAAGTGGTTGAGTTTAGACTAATAAGTTTGACATTAGCAAGTTTACAAAGTTAGGATACAAATATTATATGTGATTGATTTCCTATTATTTTGCCATTTCTAGCTCTGTTAATCATAAGTTACTTGATTAAAATACAGATTGTTACTGCCTTGCAAGCACAAGGTCCCTAATTCAATCCCTGCTAACTACATACCACAATGCTGAGCATGCAGACTCAGGCCCACCAGCAATCAGTACCATATACCACAAGGTTGGGTGTGGTGGCTCATCCCTGTCACCCCAGCGCTGGGAAGGTAGAGGCAGGAGGACTGCTGTGAGTTCAAGGCTTGCCTGGGCTACATAGTGAGCTCAAGGCTAGCCTGACCTATAAAGCGAGGCCCTGTCTCAAAAAAAAGAAAGAAAACTACAGGCTGTTAGTAAAAATGTAAGCTAATACTGTTCAGTTATGTTTAAAAGGAAGAGGAAAAAAGAACCTAAGTATAATCAAATTGAATGACACAAGATGGCAGGCTACACAAAGAAGCTTGCAGAGAAAAGACCAATGGCAAGTCTCTCCAAGGAACAGAAAAATGTTTAAGTTTTAATATGAATTATGAGGACTTTTAGCCCTCTTAATTATGTTTTTTCAAGAGATGCTTTCTGTATCCAATTAGGACAAATTCAGAGTACCCCAATGACACTGCAAAGAACATGATCTTATGCATACTAAGGCTTTACATGACAGTCCAGACCTCAGGACATTCAAAAAATTACAAGTATTCAAAGGGTTCCTTCAATCAAAATGCACATTCTTGTCCTTTCTGCCGAACAGTGAATCCAAATTTCTAAAATCTGTGTTACACAGCTGCAGGAGGAATGTTTAACAATTAGTGACCTTCTAGAGGTGCAAAGTTAGCCTTCAATGGCATTAACAATACTTTTAAGTATCCTAGATCTGCATTCTCTATCTTTAAAACTAATTCCAAAGTTTTTTTTTAGGTTTTTTGAGATGGTCTCGCTTTGTGGTTCAGGCTGGCCCTGAGCTCAGCCTCAAACTCACATCACAATCCTCCTGCCTCTGCCTCCCGAGTGCTGGGATTACAGGCGTCAGCCACCACGCCCGGCACTGTGGTATGTGGTACTGGTTGCTGCTGGGTGTGAGTCTCCACACCCAGTATTGTATGTGGTTACCGGGGAATCGAACCCGGGTCCTTGCGCTTGCAAGACAGGCGCCGGAACCACTAAGCTAACTCCCCGGCCCTGTTACTATTCTTTTAACTTAGTATGTAAACAGTTGATGTAGAAAGTGTTGATGTTTATTCTAAACATATTATATGTTTGATAGTTTTTACTGACATTCATTTTTCCACTAAATACACATTATATATAAATATGATAAGAAGATCCTGACAAAAAGGAAGGTTCTGAAAAGAGGAAATATTCATAATTAATCAAAGAAAGGTAACAAGTCCTGGGCCAGAGGATTTAGCTCAGTGGTTCCAGCGCCAGCCTTGTAAGCACAAGGTCACCAGTTCCATCCCCAGTAACCACATACAACAGTTCTGGCATGGTGACTCACAATAACCAGCAATCATTACCACATACTACAGTGGCGGGTATGGCGGCTAGTCTCAGCACTTGGGAGGCAAAGGTAGGAGGATTGCTGAGTTTGAGGCTGAATTCAGCACCAGCATGAACTACAAAGCAAGACTCTGTCTCAAAAAGCTAAAAAAAAAAAAAGAAAAGAAAAACAGAAAGGGTGGGGTAGGGGAGGATTGGGTATTTAGTTCAGTGGTTCTGGTGCCTGCCTTGCAAGCCCAAGGGCCGAGGTTCATAATAATGCCAGACGTGGTGATTCACGCTCACAAGCAATCAGTGCCACATACCACAGTGCCAGGTATGGTGGCTCACGCCTGTAAACCCAGCACTCGGGAGGCAGAAGCAGGAGGATAGCGGTGAGTGCCAGGCTGAGCTCAGAGCCAGCCTGAACTATAAAAGCTAGATCCTATCTTGAAGAGCAGGGGGAGGCGGGGGAGAAGCAGCAGCAAAGATTATTTGTGGTTGACTTTTGTTTGGATTTTCATTGTAGATCACAAAGGAATTTATTTCTGCTGTTATTTTTTAGATTTTGTAAAGGGGTAAACAGTTGCTATTGAAAATGTTGATGTTTGAGGACCAGGGATTTAGCTCAAGTGGTATCGTGCCTACCTTGGTAGCACAAGGGCATGAGTGCAACTCCGAGTACCACAAAAGAAAAGGAAAAAAAGGCTACTTATTCTACATCATCATTACATATTAAAGATTTTAAATTTTATTCACATTTTATTTCCCTGTTAAATATATATTGTTCAATGTAAAACCCAAAATTAAAAATAATAATTCATCAATAAAAATACTGATTTAAAGAGTAGGTTTTAATACGCTCCCCATAATGCTACTTTAAACAAAATTTGGCGCTATCCTCCCTGGGACCCAAGGAAGAAAAGCATTATTCTTCACTTAAATTTATTTAAACCTTGAAAAAATATTCTATCACACTGAAATGATCATATGATGTCAACTTAATACATATTTAACTCATGTCAATCAAGTATAATCAAAGACATCATACAATGAAGTTCTTTGATGCTTGCCTTTTAATTCCAATCAGATTGGGAGGGAGTGTGGTAAGCATTAGAAACAGCTTTTCAAGAATAGTTTACAAATTAAAGTACAAAATGAAGTTGCTCAGGGTCCAAACTACAGTATTGAATTGCAGCTTGGAAAGGCAAGGAGAAAGCAAAGTCTGAAGAAGTCTTGAGCCAAAAATCAACTTTCACCATACACTGATCTTAAAACTCTACCTTCATATCCTCCCTAGTTTAGATCTAAATACTAGCTATATTCTATACTTCTAATCTTTGAACTCTACCTTTTGTATCTCAAGATCCCCCTTACTGTGACAGTAATGCCAACAATAATGGTACTAGACCAATGGCACCAGTGATAAAACTGAAGGTGACTGTCAAGTATTTAATAGTGATGTGGACTACAGAGTAGGGGTTGAATTTCTTATCCACACATAAATCAGCAGGAGACCTCAATATAACTACATTGAGACAGCTACAAGCTTGCATGAATGACTCATACTAGCTTTTCCTTCAATATACTCACAGCTAGAATGTCCATCTTTGTGAGAGTCTTTTGTTCAGTTACAGTTTGATATGGATAGGGGGCTATGTCTAATATACTACAGCTGTAAATTTGGAATGAAGCCAATAGTAATCAAAAAAAAAGTCATTGGCTACACAGTTACCTGTCTGAGTAAAGACACCAAAATCCACACAATAATGCTTTGCAACAAGAGTACTGTATCACATTCTCAGGTCTTTGTTTTCCAAATTATGGATGGTTTGCTCACTACCGTAATGGCATCAAATTGCACTGGTAGGTTTTCAAATACGTTTTCTGTCACAGCTGAGACCATACATGCAATCAATATTCACAATGGTATGCTCCTTAGACTCACTCTGCTCTGGTCATGCATACATGTCTTTAGGACAAAAAGTAAGGAATTTAAAAGGAGCAGTTCACCTCAACATTCCTGTCCCTAGAACCAGCAGCAATCTGCCAAACCCACTCTAGTCCCTAGTATATTAACTTGTTAATGATACCCAGACACTATGCTACTAGTATGAACATTAAGCCCAGACTCTTCACGGCAGTCAGAGGAAATGAGAACTGGACAAGGCAGCGGGATAATGCATTCAGAGGGCTTTACAATAAGAAACTGGATCCTGCTGCCTTAAACTGTATTGTATTAATATCTTCTCTTTCTTTTGTAAATGTCAAAATCATTTTTAAAAGACATCACAATGTATAGCTGCTAGCTGTGATGTGTATGTAAATGATTATACACACTAACTCTTATTTTTTCTGTATTTTATAGAAGAAATTTTTCTAATCCTTTCAACTTACTCATTTATTTAATTATTCATTCTTTCCTTCCAGTGATTTTTTGATTACCTTTGCTCATACAGAACACTCCATCAGAGACCCAGATCATATAATGTGGGCTTACAATTTTCTTTCCTAATTATTTCCTAGGGTAACACTAGGAATTTTCAGACATTGTGACCAATCAAGTTATCAAATATTTCAATTTGCATGATTGTTAGGACATCTGTCTTCTCTCCTCACTTGTCCCTTGATTTCCTGTAGTGGAGTTTTGATAAAAATTATCACAAACTACTCTAAGCACTTAATGAATTTCTATTAATAAATGCATGGGCAGCAAACATAAGGTGGGTAACCTGAAATATATGATCAATATAAACATAAATCTTTGTGGTAGTTATTACTGGCTTTCTTCAGCCTTTTTTACAAATAGAGAAACTAAAGTTAGGCTCTTGCTACTAAAATAAACTAAGAATATTCCTGTATTCTTTATAAAGCATTTTAAGTTCTTTTAACAGACAAGTGGCAAATTCTTGACTGTAAGTATCTTCTTCTCTACCCAAAGCCAAATACTGTTCGACATATTGCAGTTTTCTTTTTAAACAAACAAAAAAAATATTTAGTTTGCTTCAAAACTCACCAATCTCTCTAAATAATCTCTTTTTTTTAAGTTTATTTTTATTTTAGTAAGGAAGTAAGGATTTAACAAATGTGAAATTATTGTGCCACTATCAACAGGACAACTGTTAATTTTTTACACATTTGTTCCCTTTGCTTAGGCAACAGCTCTCAAAAACTTATATTATGAAAAACCGCTATAATTAATTTCAAGTGTGTAACTGTAAATATTAAAAAGTACCATTTTTTTAAAAATTGCAAGGAAGCCAAATAAACACTTGTTAATTAAATCATGCCCAGCTATGTTACAAGTACACAGGCATTATGAACCACGATGTAAATACACAGGGAAAAATATCTCCAGAGGACTGATGAGAGAAAAACAAAATTACAAAAATTTATAGGTTAATCTTCACATACCTATGAGAAAATATAATATGAATAATAAATCACAAAAAATATATAAAAAAGAAAAAAGAGCTGAACAAGATTTCAAGAGTGGAGTTAAGTTGAAATGGTAGGTTAAAACCAATTTATGGAAGGCTCCAAAGTTCTAACTACTAATCCTCATCTTTCAGAAAGTTGATATAAAACTCTGAAGCATAAGAATGAATGATAATGTGAGATGGTTTACTTAGGGGAGATTATTTAGATGAAGAATGGATACACTGAATACATGGAGAAAAACACTGCTCTGTATTTTGTTCCAAATATAGATGACGATACGATCTTATTTGTATTACATAAATTTGTTTTTCAATTTTAATACAATATGCGCTAAACTTACTGAAAAGAAAGCATTAATATTTCACAAAAAGTTATTTCCCTCACTATTCTACTTATATGGCTTTCTACCTCAAGTTAAGAATCAGTAATTTGACCTCAAAAAAATCAGCATTTCTGCAGGTTAAGTATCTATTAAACTATAATGAGTAAACTGTGAAGCACAATAGCTAAAGGTAACTGAATCTGTCTTTAAATTTGATCAGTAATTCACATGTTGTTTATTGCTTGGATAACTGGAGATTCAGTGTATGTCTTGCCATTTAGAATGATGCCATTACTTCACAATACTGTAACATACAAATTCCAAGACTCTGATCACATCAACCAGACAACATACATAAAAAGTAGTAAATACTGGGCCAGGGATTTAGCTCAGTGGCTCTGTAGCTTGCCTTGTAAACACAAGGTCCAGAATTTCATCCCTGGTAACCACACACCACAATGCTGGGCATATTGCCTAAGGCCAGGTGTGGTGGCCATGCCTATAATTCCAGCAATCAGGAGGCAGAGGCAGGAGAATTGCTGTGAGTTGCCTTGGCTATTCAATGAGCTCAGGGCCCAGCCTGAATTACAAAGTGAGACTCTGTCTCCAAAACAAAAAAAAGTAGTATACATTGAATTCCACTAAAAGCTTCAAAAACAAACAGATTCAAAATAAAACATATACTAATGACAAACTGCTTGTATTGGCTTTAAAAGTAATTTTGTTAAATTACTTACACAAATTTAGAATTCAAAAAGAGCAAATAAGTATTAAATAGAACAATACATTACCAATCACTAATGATCAAATTTACACGTTAAAATCCTAATTGCTTACAATTTTTAACCCAAAGTATCATGATTTTTAAGAATAAAATCTAACTGAGAAACAAAAAAATAAAATGTCAAACTGCTAGCACTGGTACAGAGAGAACAGTGGCACATTGCCACACTGCCAATAAAAAAACTAGTTCGAACTCTTAGAAAAAAATATGGCATCTATGTATCCAGTTAAAAATATCTTATAACCAAGTAATTTTACTAGTATTTTAAAGTGAAAAAATATGTACAGATGCAAACATAAATAATGAACTTCACAACAATGAAAAATGAAAGGAAAATAGATTAAATCCTTAGAATACTAAGAAGTCAGTAAAACCAATAAAATTATCCACATACAGAGCAATTAATGTTTGCTGAGCAAATGCGAATAGATAAGACAGAGTAAGTTATAAAAGACTGCTTCTTTGTTCAGCATATATTTTCCAATACAGATTTTTATACTAAACCAAATTCTAAAAACTGTTATCAAGGAAATAAAAATTCTTTTCGACCTCTCTTATTATATACTAATCAGCTTACTTAGCACAATTTAAATACAGTGTATCTTACTGTTAAAATGGTTTTCTTCAAGCTTTTTACAAACCAGACAAAATCTTCAAAAATAAAACACCTGTAGTTACATAATAAATGAGTACAGGAATTTAGGGGGAGAGTAAATCAGGGACAGGGAATAGGCCTATTAACATTAATAAGATCTGTGATTCAATTTCTAGTAACACCAAAAACTTTTAATTGTGCAAAGTTTCAAAACAGTCACTGACAAAGCCTACATATGGTACTGAACATCTTGTATTGTACACAAACTAAAATTTATTAAAATTTACCTGCATTGCACTTTTTCCCAGTTTCACCACCTCAAACAATGTGACAGGCTCCCCTTCACCATTCTGTTGAGGGTGCCCATTGGCTCTTCCACGTCCTGTTCCTCTAACTCCAGCTTCAATTCTACTCTTCTCTCCTGGAGATTTTCGAGGTTTCTTATTTGTAGACTGAATAAAAAGCCAAAGAAAAAGTATATTAAATGCAGACTATTTTTGCTTTATACAAAACAATCTAGAATTATGTTTGATCTACTTTAGCACTAGATAATAGATAAAATAGATAATAGATAAGATAGATAAATAGATAAAAGATAAATATTCAATCAAAATAAGAAATAATTTTTCAATTTGTTTTCAGTGATAAAATTATATTTTATACAAGTAAATATTAAGCTAATACATGTAAGGTATGAAAATAAAGCGCAAAAAGTGTGCACTATGCTAAAAATTATCAATAGCGACTATTTTAACCATGCCCACTGATGATATTTCCTACTTTATAACTCCCTCAATGCTCTCAAACTTCTTCAGAAACTTTATTCTGGTGCTCCCTGCCTTGCCCTTGTTGCCCAGAATTGCTTTACCTTTTCTAGGTATCTTCTAGTTCTATATGAACTTTAGGATTGCTTTTTTCTAGTTCTGTGAAGAATGCTATTATTATTTTGATTGTGATTGTGATTCCCCTAAATTTGTAGAACAGTTCTGAAGTATGGTCATTTTGACCACACTGGTTCTGCTCATCTAGAACCAAGGGAATCTTTCCATTTTCAGATGTCCTCTTCCATCTCCTTTTTCAGAGCACTAGTTTTCACTGTAGAGCTCTTTCAGTTCCATGGTTAGGATAATTCTTTAGTATTACATGATTCCTGATGTTACTGTGAAAGGTGTTGTTTTCCTAATTTTTATCAGTGAGTTTGTTACTGATATTCAGGAACGCTATTCAATTTGGGGGGGTTGACTTTCTCTCCTACTATATTACTAATTCTAATAGTCTTTTGGCATAGTTTCTGGAGTCTTCTACATTCACTATCAAATACTTATTTTTTACTGAATCAACATCAGCATCTATAAAAAGCCTTTTTTTTTGAGACCCGGTCTCGCTTTGTGGTTCAGGCTTGCCCTGAGCTCAGCCTCAAACTCACATCACAGCAATCCTGCCTCTGACTCCCGAGTGCTGGGATTATAGGCATGAGCCACCACGCCTGGCACTGTGATATGTGGTACTGATTGCTGCTGGGCATAAGTCTCCACACCCAGTACTGTATATGGTTATAGCAGGGATCGAATCCAGGCCCTTGCACTTGCAAGACAGGTGCTGGAACCACTGAGCTAAATCCCTGGCCCTTTTTTCTTTCTTTCTTTTTTTTTTTTTTTAAAAGACGGGTCTTACTTTGTAGTTCAGGCTGGTCCTGAACTCAGCCTTAAACTCAGCAATCCTCCTGCCTCTGCCTCCCGAGTGCTTGGATTACAGGTGTGAGCCATTATGCCCAGTATTGTGGTACGTGGTAGTGATTGCTGGTGGGCATGAGTCACCACACCCAGCTTTGTTACATATGATTACTAGGGATTGAACCCAGGCCTTGAACTAAATCTAGGCCCTTTTTTGGCCTTTTGAGACAGGGTCTCACTACATAGTTCAGGCTGGCTTGAACTACTAGTAAGCCTTTTGCTTGCCTTTGATTCCCTATAGAAAGCTGCTATATTCTACTGAATAATTTATGTATGATATTTACTTGCTCATTAGCCTACTATGGACATTTATTTTGTTCCTAATATTTTATTATAATAAATACTACTGCAATAAATAAACCTTAAGTGTTTATGAATGTATCATATTAAAGGACATCAATACACATGGGCTATATATAGTTTATTTTATAATGAACTGAACTCCATTAACAAAAGATAAAAATATAAATGAATCCTCATATGCGTAGTCTTTTAGCATTAATTACACACCAGGAGAGGATAATAAATGATTTGATCACTGTAAGCCGTATCTACTAGTGTATTTTAAGTACACTACAATAAGGATAATTTTCTCACTCCTTACCCAAAAGTTATGCACAATAATGAAAGAAAACGGCAAAAACACTGCAGTTCAGAAAACTTTCCATAATATAAAATGTTAAGAATTAAAAAAGACAGAATAAAAAAGACATGAAATAATTAGCATATGCTTTAGATGTATAATTTTAAGTCCCAACAATTTCCAGAAATATTTATTTGTGGTTAGCTCACCGAAATCACAAGCTTGTTTGGAGTTTGTGAGTGGAATGGATTACAAAGTGAAAATCATCATAGTTTGGGAATGTAATGTAGATCAGCTGCAGAGTATCTGTCTAAAATGTGCAAAGTCCCTGAGTTTGATCTTCAGTATAACAACAAAAATTCTTTTTTGGACTTGGCATGTGAATCAACTGTACTTTATTTGCCTACCATGTGTGAGGAGTAGTTTTAGCATAAGTACCATGAAAAAAAAAAAAGGAAAAGCAAGAGAAAGGGGGTAGGATTATGATAGTTATTCTAAAGGATAGCAAAGCACATAGAAACATTTAATAACTTCAGTTTTTTCAGGTTCTGTTTCTTATTTTATTTTTCTTTTGCTACCTTCAGCAATAATTCTATTCCTATATAAGAATCTAATGATAGGGGGCCGGGGAGTTAGCTCAGTGGTTCCGGCGCCTGTCTTGCAAGCGCAAGAACCCGGGTTCGATTCCCCGGTATATTCCCACATAACA
>PVIR01017686.1:0-34458 GCA_004026965.1 Petromus typicus | reverse complement strand
TACCGAATACAGGCAAGTCACTGAACCAATATGTACACCAGACCTTTTATCTGCAAAGCACAAACAATAGGAATTCTCTCACTGTATTATTTTGATGAGGATAAAATCACATTAATACAGTAAAGTGTTGAGACGAATGTCTGCAACAGAATGAGTAACCAACAAATATTAAGTTTTGCCTTTATCTTTGTTCTCTGAGGTGAAACTCTGAGACACTTTTATTAGATTAAGTAAAAATTAATATTTCATATATATATATATATATATACATATCTCACAGAATACATTCCTGAGTATAAAAATATTTTAGTGTTTGTAGTACCATTTGACCCACCGAAGCTACATAACACTCAATATTGAAAATACTGTATACTAAGTATCTTTGATTAATTTCAATGGAAATTGTTTTATTGAATTTACTTTAAAACTTTAGAATTTTAAAAAATTTAAAGGGAAAATTAATTTTATAAGTTATGGCCACATTTAAATACTTGAGACCTGCCAATAATAGAAGGACAGCCTGATAAAAATCAAACTGAAATGTCCATGAAAAATGTTAACAACTGAGATATGACATAGATCTCTCCAGTTTTAGGGATTTTTTTTCTCTTTTACTCTTTAAGTAGATCAGTAGATAGACTAGTTTCACTTTTTGCTATGATTTTATTTCTCTATAGCGGGAGTAACATTCTATCATTGCATTCTTAATTCTTAGGTTTCATTTTTCCCAAATAAAATCTAATTTGCAGTCTTAGTAATAATCAATTATAACAAGTTCTTTCAATATACTGACTTTAGTTACACATCACAAAGAACTTACTTGCTAAAAGTAAGATCATGAATGTCTTATCATCTGTGTTATATATTTAATTTTGATATAATATTTTTCTTATGGTTTTTGCTACTCTTTCATTGTACTAAATTTCAACCTAATTTTGTCTTTGTCTCATTCTGCTACCCACATTTAAATAAGAATAACAGTTCTTAAATTCATCAACCAAATTAAGATATTTTTATAATTAGAAGTTGCAAAGTAAAGAAACCTTTGATAAACTGATTATTTCATTCCATTTCATCTACACAGCTGTTCTGATCTTTCAAATTTTTCCAAAAGAGAAATTCCTGTCTTAATGTTTAACACGTGTAGAAATGAATCACAGATGAGAAGTGGCAAGAGAAGGTGAAAAATTATGTGTTTTTCTCTACCCAAAATTGTCTCCTCCTTAATTTTCAGGTAACAATGAAGGCAGTCAGCTTATAATATTCTTCTCTGAGAAGTTCTTCTCATATGATTTCATGTGATTATGGTGCAAAAAAACCAAAACCACCATGATAAAACTTGATGTTCTGTCCAAAGTTCACTTCTAAGTCTCAGTATTGCACTGGTTCTTAATGCTATGATTGCAATGCTTCATCAGATATTTGTGTTGTCAAAATACCTCTGCATTAATACATATGTATTTTCAACCTAGCAAAGGTATTCTGTGATTTTGAGCTTGTGATAATGCTGTTTCAAAGGAACATCTCCTCTAAAATAAAAACTCATTTTTTGTGATACCAATAAGTAACATTCAGGGGGGCCAGGAAACTGCTAGAGATTTATGTATATACAATATAAATAAGGCTTGAGAGGTAAAAAAGGTGTTGTCAGTATGAGAGTGGGATTTGCAGTTACCTATGTGTTCAAATGCCACATTCATCTTTAAACACTTAAGTATCTTTAGTAAAATTCCCTAAGCTATAAGTAGAAGCAATAAAATGTACTTTACTGGATTACTAAATTGCATTAAACAAAATTAAATTAAAATCCTCAGATGAAATAGATGCTTAATGAGTGTTAGTTTCCTTCTTCTGTATTTGATAATTTAAGCTTGATGTTACCCATTTATGATTTTTGCTGATTTAAATAAAGATCCTTTCATTCTCCTAAATGCCAAGGAGAGATAGTCTTTAAAAATAGAAGCTTAATTTAATACTAAATAACCAATCTAATTATTTTCTGAATCAACTCCTGTCAAATGAGAAAACCCATTTATTTCAGTAATAATTCCATCATTATGACAAACTAAATTTAGTTCTATTTACTTCTTTGTGTTTTTCTGCATATACAAATGTGTGTTTTTAAAAAATTTTTTGCAAACTCAAGCGGCATTATACTGATTAAATATCCTGAAATTGTTAGTGAAGCCAAACACATCAAAAGAAAGAAGAGAGAAGCATGGGTGGATTTCTAGTCAAATTTTTGAAAAACAACAACTTGCTCTATGTGTTGTAGATCCTCCAAATACTTGTTGATAATGCTGGAAAAAGTCTTATGTGGAAAAAAAGCACTATAAACATCTTGCTGATAAATATGAAAGAATGTAAGTTTGGACAAAAAACACCGACAGAGTATTATTAAACATGTTATATAAATAAATTTCTCTCTACTCATCTTTTCACTTATAAAGCAGAGATTATAGTTCATCTCTTGCCTGAATGAATATGTGTTGATCCTATAGTAAATGCTCAATGAAGATTAATTGTTATGATTAGTTTAACAACATGTCCAAGTATCCTTTGTCAAATTCTGGAAGTGTGTTGTTTAGATTTGTTTCTAAAATTAAAGTTTTCCTGCTAGGTATATCTATATCTTTTTGGATTCAGATATATTTAAGATAAAGAAAATATGTGTCTACTGAAATTATAAGGAACATGATGATGCATTTGCAACCATATAGAGCAGCAGCAGATAAACTACAGTATGTGTGCCAGAGCAGGCTGTTTGTGTCATTGGAATCTCTAAGTGGCTCACCATCTCTGAGTAAAGAATTATACCTTGAAGACTTGTATTATAGGTCAGTTTAGAGTGACACAGAATGCATGAGGGTGGCATGGGTTACTCATATGAAACGAGAGGTAGGTATGTGGAAACTCTGAAATGTAAGTTAGGGAAGAAAACTTTTTGCAATTCTAGCCTCAAGCATGAATGAAAATATTTTTCCACCACTTTAGTAGCTTCCCTCTCCCAGGAAACCATGTGAATATATGTCAGAGAGAAAGGTTCTATAGTTTTTCCCTTTGCAAGTCTAGGACAGTTTTATGTGTTTGTGGCTACAATACCAGATACTCATTGCACTAAGGGCCCTGAAGGTTAAAATTATTCTTTTCTTTTTTGTTCTTAAGAAATACAAGTTTCAGAAAGATATCTGAGAGTGCAATAGTCATTTTGTTATGCTTCCATCATTTGTTGCTTCATTCATTTTTTCATCACTGAAGCACAAGAACTCATAAGCACAACTTAGAGAAAGAGGCTGACTCTGGCTTAGCATTTGGAGAGGATTCAGCCTACAGTTGGTAGACCCCAAGGTAGGATGGCATGGCGCAGGGCTACAGAGGAGGAGAAACAGCCATGGCATGGCAGAAAGGAAGCAGAGATGGATTAAGGGTGGGGGGTTGGAGCGGGACCCTTCCAAGCCATGATCCCAGGGACTCACTTCCTCCCAATAGGCTTTCTCTTCCAGTACCTCATTTAGTTATGCACATATGGGTGGACTAATTTGCTGATTAATAGCATGCCACCATCATTCAGTCATCTCCCTAGAGCCCCAGCAAGAAGCCCAGAGGGTTTGGGGGAGATATCTAGATATAAACCATAGCACTCATAAACATATATTTAGTATTTAATGAAGCACCACAGATTCAGTAGTTGTTACTGATAAACAAAACAAGGCATACAACAAACAAATGGCATATGCATTGATAAGTGGGTGAGATAAAATACATGAGAGTCAGGGATTCTATTCATAAATGTAACATACTGACAAATGACTAATCCAAGGAGCCAAAACTTAATCACAGATTTGTATGAGCATTTGGTATCATTCTAGATGAAGGTATCCGCAACTGTAGAGGAACAGCGAGGTGAATTTAAGTGAGTGCAAATGCAATGGTGTCTGCAATGCAATGAACAAAGTAAAGGTGATTGAAAATAAGGATGAAAGATAGGCAAGATCCACAAACCACAATGCTTTTATGGGCCACTATAAGAACTTTTTATTGGGTTTTTTTTGTGTTATCATTATGGCAGAGTTTTAAGAAGGATATTTATAAACAAATTTATATTTTAAGGGAATGTCTTTTGCTGCTGTGAGATGGATTACAGAAACTGATATGGGAAGTCGGGCAACCTAGTAGGAGGTGACTGTCATAGTTACAGTAGAAAGAAGGTAGTTTGGACACTAGTGAAGAGCGCAGAAAGACTCTATAGTGTGAAATGTGTTCTAAATTATTCTAGAAAGTACTGTCTATGCATTGAATTTGGAATGTGGGAAAATATAATAATGATGTTGCATTTTTTTAAATTCTCAAGTACAGAGTTGTAAAAATTTAGTCTGGATTTATTATCTCAAGTTGTCTTTCACAAACCTCAAAAATCTTTATAGAAATACTATTTTTTATTTGGCCTTCAGAAATTTCTTCAAAAACTTTGGGCTATCTTCATCTAAACAAGAAACCCAGGGACTATAATTGATGACCATGTAAAATCTATAATAAAGTACAATTCTGACGGACAAAATATTACTATATTTTGGTGGTTCACTATTGGACTTTAAATATCATGCTACTGATATTGTGTGTTCTTGTTATATGTACTTGTCCCTGTAAAACTATATTAAATATTCATTGTACCAGAGAAATATAATAGTGCTGAAAGCCTAATTGATTGATTTTCCATAAGAAATCCACAGATAAGGGAAGTAACAATGTTAATCACATTAGTGATGTTCTAAATTTACTATTATGGCTAAAATAGTACCGATGCTTGTAGTACATGAATTCAGACAAATTTTTGGATTAACAGAATGTGATAATGTCAAAAGACCAAAATACTCACAGCTATCAATCAGCTAAACATGGGAGGATCATATTTTATAATGTTTGAAGTAGTTCAATGAAGAATAACTTAACTATGCTCATAACAGATACTGAATGACTGTGTGATCAGACCAAGATATGATATGAAAGATCAATGTGGCTTACTTATCTTACTTACCTAAAGGTAGAGATATGAAGTCAGTAAAATAATAATACATATCAGATAAATTAAAACCATTATTCATCAAAGATTCCCAATTTTTCTCACTAGCAGAATGGAGTAATAAGTGGTGACAGGGTGAGGTTCCTGTATTTTTGGCATAGCCTCAAACACAAATTAAATCTGATCATGATTGTGTTCATTCTAGGATACATATTGAAAACCACAGAACCTGGCTTAGCTATATTGAACAATGCTAGAAATATAAGGTTCATCATAAATACTGTATACAGTGCCCACAGAATCAGTAGGTACAAGTACAGGCTTGAATTGATTTCATGGTGCTAGAACAATGGTCAAGTACTCAAACTTTTCTGAGCCATTGCACTTTATATTCTACTAGTAAATATAGAAATGAATGCAAAGAAGTCATTTTTCACACATTTAAAAAAGTAACCACACAATTTATAAAAAATAATATGATCAAAGCAGAAATAAACAGAGTGCTTTTTTGTCTTCACAATTCCATCCAATACATTTTAAATCTATTAATTTCTCACTTCAGGTCCCTACAGGGGATCTTTAAGTTTAGTGCTGACCTGGGGCTAGGAATCATAGGAAGTCCACACTTCACAGGATGTTTAGAACAGAGAAAATGTGGAGTTTCTCTCAGCCAGAAAGCCAGATAGACATCTTTGAAAAGTGACAATGAAGAAAATATTCTGAGTTTCACCAGGGGTTGGTACCTGTCAACCAAAGATGAGGATGAAGCTGGCAGGTGAGGCAGATGCTCAACCCTAAGATCATGCAACACACCAAAGCCTTCTCCTTCCCTGGTCTTCACCATGAGGATCTATAGAGCAAAACCTTTTAGAACTTCGAAGGATAGAAATAGCTCCAAACTACATGCATGCCACAGGTTCTCCACCACTGAATTCATTCCTCACTATGGGGACATAGCAGTGTTCTGTTAAGGAGCTTTGTGAACTTAATGAAAGTAAAAAATTAAGCCTACACAAAAAGTGTGGAAAGTTGATGACAGTAAGTTTACTTAGCTACTTCTTCTTCTTCTTCTTTTTTTTTTTCTTGCTTTCTTTGCCAGGACTTCAGGAACAGAGGCTCCAAAACCTTCTGAGATCACTCAAGAAACACAAAAGTAACAAAATTTTTGGTGTATCTGATCCATCATGATTAAATTCTATCTTCCCACACAAGTTATTGTTGTTATGAAATGGTGGGCTATAATTTAGGAAAAATAAATATACTAAGGAAAAGAAAAGGAGCAGCTTTTGTGATATCACACAATATCACTTGAGCTGTACTAGCACTCTTAAAATTTGTGCATGAGATAGTCAATTCAAAGAAGGAAATACAAATTGCGTTTTCAATCTGATAAGGCCATTTCACAGCTTTTCAAAAAGCAGTTTCTATAGTAAAACAACAGGATACTTCATTGATTCTTCAGATCTATTTATATTTCTGAATATTCAAACAACTATCAAGTCAAAATCTGACAATTTGAGGAATTTTAACTTTTCTCATTTCATTTAATAGTAGAAATTTAATGTATCAATCTGTGCTGTACATGGCACATATCTCTCTCAATTAATGGCATTTGTCCTGCCAATGTCATCTGTTTTAACTTTCAATTTTTTAGGCAAGAGCAAAGTTTATTTGGCAAGAGAATAAAGAGATGTTATAATTCTTTGGTGCATTCTAACCCGACTCTAGCCACAGCAGAATTTAACTCTATCTTTCCAGTTCAACTAATGCTCAATTAGAGATCAAAAGTTCCTTGGCAGATATCTACTCTATTTGGCAGGAGAGCCAAAAAAATTGCAATATACTGATGTTTCCTATTTAGATGATAACCCCAGAAACACTAAACTCCATATTTTCAAACTTGATTTATATGATACTTTACTGGAGAGCTAGAAATATTACTTTCCACTTGGGAAGCCAGTCCTGATAATTACAGGTCAACTTGGCATCAAGTCATAAATGATTACACTTGTGTATAAATCCTGGTTATTTATTCCAATATAGAATAAATTATTAATATCTATGCAGGTATTTCACGTGTAACTTATAAAGACAACATAAATTGAATAAGAGAATATACATTTTAAATTGAAAGGATAACAGGGAATGGTGCCACATGCCTGTAATCCCAGAACTGGGAAGGCAGAGGCTGAAAAATCATATTGAGTTTGAGGCCAGCCTTGGCAATATAAGGAATCCATAGACAGTGTAGGACCCTGTCTCAAAAAGTCAAGTGAAGGGCTGAGGATTTAGCTTAGTAGTTCTAGTGTCTACATGGCAAGCATAATTATGGTCCCAAGCTCAATTCCTGTTAACCACATGCTGAGCATGTAGTGAATCAAGCTTGTAATCCTAGCACTCAGGAGGCAGAGCCAGATTGATTGCTGTAAATTCTAGGCTAGTCTGGGCTACAGAGTGAGTTCAGAACCAGCCTAAACTACAAAGCAAGACCCTATCTCAAGAAAAAAACAAATAAACAAAAAATGTTAATTGAAAAATAGATGGAAAGGAAAATAAAAGGTAAGCAAAGAAAGGGGAACTTGTGCATCAAAAATCTACATGATCTTTGTTTTAGACTAATCTGAACTTGATTAGCATCTTTATCCCTTAAAGCCAATTTCCCTTTATTAGGGAAAGGTGTTCAGAATACCTTAGTGATATTATCTGTGTTTAAAGAATAGAACAAGTGGCCCTGATCCTATATTTTTATAGCAGAGAAAATATATGCAAAACAGTAATGCTCTGCTTCATTTAATATTTGTACACAATAAAGTTCAATGACTTTTAGTAAAAAATAGGTTTCAGGAGAAAACTTGAGAAAATACATCATTGGCAAATATTGCATATGACAAAGTGAAGCAGTAGTTCATTTATGTTTACTTTGCCTATGACTTTTGTCTCCATGTTAGCACATATCAACATTTCATAATGAATATTGATGAGACAAAGGTAAAAGTCTAAGGCCAGGGAGAAGACATGTTTGTTAAGGGCACAGCAGGGGAGAAATCTCAAGAAAATGGGAGTTGAAGAGGAGAGAAATCTGAGGAATAGTTGAAAGTACTATAATATAAAGATTGTAGCAAATACATGTCAGAAACCAGAATCAGTTCCAGCTGTCTGCAATGTTATTAAATAGTCTTTTCAAGACTATAGTTCTTATTGATTTCCCATTTTATATTTGGAAGAGCTAGAAAAAACTTAATGGGTAAAGAAGTTTAAAACGTACAAAATAACAAATTGGGGGAACAAATAAAAAAATATTTCCCATTTTTAGCTATCTTCACTGGACACTTCATTAAGAAGCAATACATTTAAATTATTATGTAACTATAAGTATTTTCATTAATGAAATAAGTGTTTTTTTATTATTTAAGAAATCATTAGGTATTGTTCCAGAGGTTCTCTCATACATCATCTTAGTTATTTGTACTCAAACAATTACAATTAGCCAATGTCCTAATTTTCTTTCAACAACATTAGATCATTTTTACTTGGTAACAACTTTATAGAATTATAAAGTATATATACCTTTTTGACTAAGGTTTCTTTCATACAGCATAACATTTTTGAGATTTATTTATTTATCACATGGTTAAGGCTTTTTTCCTTCATGTTGTCATGCACTATAATTTTTTGTGAATGTATGTCATTTTTTTAATCACTCACTTTTAATGCATGTCATGTAGTTTTACATTTACCAATATGTAATGCCATCAAATTTTTTAAAAAAAATTTACACATTCTGGTAGTTACTTGCTTGTGTGTGTTCATGTGTGTGTGTTTATGTGATTGCTTTTTCCCTATAGAATATTTCATGAAAAGAGAAAAGAAAATGCAGGAAATAAAAGTACATTGATCATACTGACTAAGCTACATGATTGGGTGGGGATTTAGCTCAGTGGTTTCTGAATCTGCCTGGTATTTAAAGGCCCCAAGGTCACTCCCTGATGGCACATATAAATGCCAGGAGTGGTGGTTCACATTTATAATTGTAGCACTCAGAAGGCAGAAGCAAGAGGATTGCTGTGTAGTTGTTACTGATATGTAGCCATCCCAGGATACATAGTGAATTCAGGGCCAGCCTGAGCTACAGAATGAGACCCTATCTCAAAAAGTAAAGCAAAACACAACAAAACAAAGCAACACAAAAAACTACATGATAGTTCAAGGAGCATATTGAAAAATAAGCATTCATAGTTACTGCTAGAAGACAACTTACTATCAAAATGAACAAAGTAAAGTGTAAAAGAACCTCAGTAAAATAATTTTCAAATTATACTCTTTTACTTTTACATCATCTTTCTTTTCATTATGCATGCAAAGCTTCTGGGAACACTCTTAGCCTGCCTAAACCTAAATCAAAATATAATAATGATTCATGGGAGATGAGTCTGAAAATCTGATAACAGGTGTAGGAAACTGATGGATTATCATAGAACGCTATGTCCAGAATTGAGATTTACCCTTTATCACACACTTATTCAACGATATACCCCTCAATCCTATTATCTTAAATGCAATAAATATATAATGTTTTCAGATTAATTTTATTTTACTTCCTCTAAAGGCTTATTTAAAAGGAAACAAAGTTCCCCTTGCTTAGCATCTCCAGATGGCCTCCACCAGACCTGCTGCCATGCCAAGTGTTCAATTCCCTCAAATGCTCCATTACGCCATGGTGCATCTATAATAAATAAAGGTTAAAAGATCATCGAAACAAGACCATATGCCCAAACATGTTGAGTGCACCTTGGCGATGGGAGCGTAAGGACTGAGTCAGATGTTACTTGGCTTGCCAGCAAACTGGATGAGAACTAAGGGGGAAAGGTTCTGTCATGTTGGAAGGAGAGCCAAGCAACAGTTTCCTCCAGAGCAGGGGAGAAAGAGTGGCCAGTCACCTACCACTCTGCCAAATACTACCTTTGACTGCCAGGAAATGCCTGTTAACTGTACAGCATGAGAATGGAGAATTATCAACAGCCTTTAAATTCTCACAAGCATTTACAGCCATTCCATGAGATTGACAGGGGACTGGTTGTGGAATCCACTTTTCTGGCATACTCCAAAATCTAATGAAGCTCAAGTCCTCACATGAAATGGCACAATATTTTCGTATAAGCTATGTTTACCTCATTCATACTTTAAATCATCTCTAATTATTTAAAATACCAAATACAACACAAATGATATGTCAATAGTGTCATAGTGCATCACAGAGGGACTAAAGACAAGGAAAATCATTTGTATGTGTTCAGCACAGGCTGGTTTGAAGTTTCGGATACTGAGCCCCAGTTCCAGACTAGCTCATATAGGTAAACACTCAGCACTGAGCTCTATACTCAGCCCTTTTCAAATAAGTTTTGCTCCATTGCTCATTGAAGACACATGTATAGAATCCTTTAATAGCATTGGCCATATGCTAAATTTCATCAGGAAAATTCCCTTCTCTTGTTTCAAAAGACCTTGTTTCACATGGTCTTTGTGTCTATGTCTCACCCAGACATCTCTATCACTGTTCACTTTTCTCTGAAGAACTTATCAGCTAGTATTCATGTATTTTATTTTTTTCATTCCATGAATCAGCCAAACGTATCCACTAGAGTATGAGCTTTGGTATAGTAAGAAATTTGTCTGTGTATCTTGGTAATTTGCTTTTGGACACTTGCTGCTGAGCGTACAATATGGCATTTGGTGGATATTTGTGAGATGTAAGGCTAAATAATTGAACACCAGAGCCTAGTCATGTGCCAACTGGATCCCCCTGAAAGGGAGAAATAAAAAGCAGCACAAAACTTTAGGGACTCTTCCTGCAGCTCACAAATCTTATCTCAGCAGAGCTCTTCAAAACAGTACCTCAAATACAACAGTTGTTAATGTGTTCTAGGCCTTGTGGTTTAAACTAGTTCAGAGATTCCACCTCATTTGGGAGAATATGATATTCTATTTAGGTAATATAGATTTTGAGCAGACATTATTTAGGCTATTATTTAAATTGAAATTTTTTTCTAATGGCCTATTTTTATTACATGATCAACATTATTTAAGATAATTTAAATAGGTAAAGTATGTTCCAGTAAATCTGTCTGCATTTCTTCAAAAACATGTTTTTCTTTAATAAACTCTATATATCAGCTAACATTTTTGAAGTAATGAACTTGACTTACTATCAATAAACAGTGATACCTTTTCTGGTAAATAAAATTTGCATTATATTTCAAGGAAATGATGATGAAGCAGTTTAGCAAGTTTTGTGCTGACTGAAACAGCTCTTATCCTATACATAGCCAAAAATAATTATAGATAATATGGTAGAGTTGTCATTTAGCTACAAAATAATACAAATTAATAAACACTGAATACACTACTTAACTAGTTACTTATCATCCCAATCATGAAAAACCGAATTAGATCACTGTCAGGTCAGAGTTATAGAAACAAGATTTAATTGCTCACCAGAAAATGAAAAGTAACCAAGAGTGTATGCCTTCTATGATTGTCTATATAGAAAATAAAAGCATTTTGATGAGTCCTGGGCCTTTTTTCTCAGTATATAGGCACAGCTTTTGCTCTATCACATCGACATGTTCATTTCTCATGAGAGATAATTCAAATGTCAAGGGCCACAAGAACACTGCTTTTCTTCATTGGAAGTTATTCTTGAGCCCTAAACAGTTCTTAGACTTCCTGGCATGAATAATCTCTGTGCTCACAAGGATGTCCTAGACTTAATATTGTTCATAGCCGCCAAATGGTCCAATAGGTTAGTGAGAGAGCCTCGATGACTCAGAATTGTGATTAAACTCAAGATGTTAAGGCAAGGACTATTTAAAGCAACTGAGGCTGTGAAGTAAGATACTTAAACACCGGCAGATCTTTATAACTTTCTGCTTCTGTCATTTAGTGCACCAAATGAAATATTGTACATAAACTGTCACAGTGTTGAGTACATAATAACTCAGTGATCCTTTACTGGTATTTTAGTTTGGTTTGCTCCAACAAAATATCACAGATTAGCTGAATTAAATAAAAATAGTTATTCCTTGACATTCTAGAAGCTGGGAAGTCCAATACCAAAAAGCTCACAGATCCACTATCTGAAAAAGGTTCTCTTCATGATTAGCAGATACTAAGCAGCCTGCCTCCTGTGACATCATATTGTGGCGGTGGAAAAGCACATGGCTCCTCCTCCTCTTTTTGTTCCTTGTATCTCTCTTCCAACTCTCTCCTGGTTCTTCTGCTCCTCTTTCTTTTTACAAAAGGACATTGATCATTATATCTTCAGCTTATAATCAAAGCTGACATGAGTCACTTCTCAAAGGCTCTACCACCTAACACCACAATGAAGACAAAGTAAGAATATTGAGAGGATTTAGACAGTTGTCCATCCCATCCAGCTGTCATAAAATAATACAACTGTCGCACACATTTGCTCTTCTTAAAGAATAGGAAAAAGTCAATAGATAAAAGTTTCTGGGACAAACAAGTATGATGATTATTTATAGCAAAATGAAACAAATGAGCTATTTCAAGAAATATCAGGTTATAATGTTATAGAGAAACATTAGCAAATGAAAAATTTAGTGGCACTTGAATTTTCTTCTACTCGAGATTTATGACTCTAGCACATAAAGATCCCATTTAATTTTTTTGTTTGTTTGAAATAAGGGACAGAATGTTCCAAAATTAAGATTTACCCTGAGCACCCCTATATATCTCCAAAATATGGCCTAATCACAGTAAAAGACCAACAACTCACAGAAGCTATAATATGGTATTCATTTGAAATACATGTTCAGGCAAGTAAAACAGTTTAAACCTACAATAAAACAGAAATCTGCTTGAAAACAAATAATTATAAAACATATGTGAAAATCCAAAGAAGTGATTTGTAAATGACTAACATTTTTTATCTGTTGCAATGTGCACAATATTTTCCTGTTTGCAAAATATTTGTTCAAGGGTAGTACATTTTTAGAAGGTGGCTCATTTTAGTTACTGCAAAATTATCACACCATCCGTATTTTGTAAAGTCATGATAAACATGGAATTAAAAATATCTAATCAATCTAAAAGAGTGCAATATCCAAAAGTAAAGCGTGTATATAATTTTCATATCATTAATATAAAACCAACTGATAACAAATTATAATTTTAGTGACACTATTAGCATTATATTATTATATTATTGCTAACATTGTATTAATTCACTATTGTCTTCACTGAAGGCTAAGAAAGATATTTTCTTCATAGTAATTTATCTGGCAAACCATATTTTTGTCCTGGGTAGCAGCTATGCTATCACAATATCCATATGTCCTACCAAAATTTATCAGTATTTACTTTTACAAAGCGAGTCTACACTGCAGACTGATTTATTGGAAGAAGTATATATTTTGAGCTAAAAATGTGAAGGCAAATTTAAATTATAAAAAGGAATGGATTTCCAAGCAGAGGCAGCACTTTTGACTCATACTGTCTGGTAAATATATATAGTAATGATTTTAATGTTTCCAATCATTTTACAAGTGTTTCCACAGAGTATATTTTTTATGGAGAGTAGAGTGTTTTCCTCATATAACTACACATGTGTAAACACAACCCACTGATTCTCATTTTGTAGTCATATTGGCTAATAAAAAGCTTTGCCTCTCCTGTGTGTATTTGTGCATGTTTCTAGTTTTGATTTCTAAACAATGTTAAGTATTGTCAAGGGAGATTTTTCCAAATCAGAGGTGATTTAAAATGAGACAAAAGTCTGATGGCGACTGAGACACAATATAGGTACCACTATTATTTTATACCTACTGCTTCTATACCTCTGGACTAAAACAAACAACATTGGGTTGAATATGTTACACTGTGCCTGATGTTTAATAAGTAGTTAGAGTTACATTTATGTTGAACATAAAGAAATAGTTTTTTCATTGTTGCCTAAACAATATGGAATGAAAACTACATAGATTTTAGATTATATTTGCTGCTCTAAGAAATATAGAGATTATTTTGATTTACAAGCAAGGACTTCTATAGGTAATATTCAAATATTATGTCAATCTCTGTAAGGGATTTGCTCATCTTCAGCTTTAGGTATCACTGAGGGAGAAAGCGGTGTTCTGGAATCAAGTCTTTTGGGGCACTGGGAGATAATTATATAGGTATTTTATCCTAAAATTTTATGAATAAAAGCAAGAGCCTCAATCAAGCTAATATTTCACCTTTGTTGAAGGATACAGTGGTTTCCCAGGCTCTGTGTGTGTGTGTGTGTGTGTGTGTGTGTGTGACAGGGTTTTACTTTGTAGTTCAGGCTGGTACTGAACTCAGCCTTGAACTCACAGGATTACAGGCATGAGCCACCACATCTTGCACTGTGGTATGTGCTACTATTTGCTAGTGGTCATAATTCACCACACCCGGCATTGTGGTATGTGGTTTCCAGGGACTGAACTCGGGACCTTACAGTTGCAAGGCAGGTGCCAGAGCCACTGAGATAAATCCCCAGCCCTGATTTTCTTAATTTCTCTCAGACACCAGATATATAATTCAATGAATATATCTCAGTTTTTCCAAAAGATGCATTCTTTTTGAGTGTGCCTATTGGTGTATATCTGGTTGGGATACCAAGACAAGTACTACAAGTCTTTTCATGAATAAATATATAACCTACAAGGAAGCTTACAAGTCATGCAAACAAATGACTACAACAGAAAAGAATGACATCTTCACAAAGGCATGTAAAAGTGTCATCTAAATTAAAAGGTTTTAGAGATTTCCCTTTACAAGGGTCAAGAAATATATCCTTTTCATTAATATTTAAAGAATAACTACCTCAATCTACTCCTTATTGATCTAAATAGATTTTCTTAGTTCTTTGATTCTCAAAGTTTCTGTTAAGACTCTATGAAGGAAGATAAAATGCAATTACAGTATGGTATCTACATATATTAGTTCTGTGGGTTGACTATCCCATAAGAGCTGCTGCCTTCCATCTATGGGGCAGACTCAGAATAGCCCTGCAGCAGGAGGAAGGCAGGGAACTCTGTCCCCTGCCTCAAGAACACTTCCTGAGATGCAGGAAAAGGCAACTGTTTGGAAGGCACAACCCAAAGTCAGCATGTGCAATTTGGTGAGTGGAGCACAGACAGAGTTTCAGACTCAAATGGCCTGTTGATTAAGTTATGCAGCTGATTAAGTTGTATGGTGAATAATTAAATCAGCTGTATGTGATGGCATTGGAAGTGTAGGATCATAAGACCAGAGAAGAAAAGGAGGAAAGGAAATAGAAAAAGACAAGAGTATCAGCAACAAATATGTGCTCTGCTTAAAATAGGTCTTGCATTTCTTCTGATGAACAATAACAAGACTAGTGGCCATCCCTGCCATGCTTGTTGCAATTCTCAATCTTTGTCTTACTCTGTAGTCACAAAGAACTTTCCCAACTGATGTGTGATGGTTTCCATAGGACCACTCATGGAAAGACAGCATTTCCCTGACCACATCAGTGGAGAGCTCAGAGAGCTTCTCCCTGGCCTGTGAAGCAATCCTAACCAATGCCAGTGGGATTTTCAAGGATCTCCCACCATGAGAAGAGTAAGGTCTCCTGGTCCTAGCACAAACTGAGCATGTGTGGACTGAGAACAGCCAAGCCTTTTCCATGCCTCAGAGACATTATAAAGCACAGTGAGTTTCCAATTCTTGCAGTGCATCATCCGAGTTTATTCAATGACCTTTCCCATTTATCACCAGTTAAGCAAAATTATTCTTTTCCTCCTTGAAGTTCTGTGATGAGCTAATAAGCTATATTTAATATAGATAGTCAATATTTAAATTCAGTCTTCAAAGGATTAGGATATACTATCAAGTGAAAATGTCAAATACAAAATTATAGGGCTGGGGAGTTAGCTCAGTGATTCTGGCACCTGTCTTGCAAGCGCAAGGACCCGGGTTCGATCCCCGGTAACCACATACAATACTGGGCGTGGATACTCACGCCCAGCAGCAATCAGTACCACATATCACAGTGCCGGACATGGTGGCTCACGCCTGTAATCCCAGCACTCAGAAGGCAGAGGCAGAAGGACTGCTGTGATGTGAGTTTGAGGCTGAGCTCAGGGCCAGCCTGAACCACAAAGTGAGACCCTGTCTCAAAACAAACAAACAAACAAACAAAAATCCTAAAAAAAATACAAAATTATATCTGTGATATACAGGTATGATAAATTATATTTGCCTCTGAAGGAAAACAAAATTTTAAGAGTATTATCATTGAAGGGGTAGGTCTGTGAGTTAAAACTATTTGTCATCATTAGTCTGTTCCTTCTATATTTTTATATATGGATGATTATATGTAATTAATCTCTAATGCATATTTAATTTGTTTTGAAAGTTTTAAGTACTGTGGATTTCTTACTATTACTACTACCTTTGGGAATAACCTATTTTAATATTTATATTTCAAAAGGACTTGGAGAAAGTATATAAAATACAAACCATACTTTTAATTATTCTGAAAAAGAACTAATTTACATTTTCTTACACTAGATACAGGTAACTTATCCTTGAACAGAACCAAGATTGCAAGACTATTCTAAGGATGTCAGTGTTACTATAGTTTGGGACTAAGGAAGACATACAATCTCATACAGTCAGTATTCCAGGTTTACAAATTCTACACCCCTGGATTCACCCAACCAGGCCCAGGATAGAGAATGGCCACTGTTGCTGATGTGCAAGAAGGAGCAAAGTCTGTGATGGATACATCTGGATCAAAAGGACATGCACTGGCATTTCTCTTAATCAATCTTCCTTTAGAATCAAATCTTAAGTGTACTTGGTTTTGAGTGTGTGCATTCACATTCTGCTTCTGCCTCATGTTCTTTTTGAAGTGGAATAACATTCATTTTAGTAGATAAAATTTAAATTGAGAAAAACAGTAATTTAACTTTTTTCTTTCTTATCTTTGTTAACTACTTTTTTCTTGACATGAAGTCAAAACATTTCATACCCAGAGTTACAAGAGAAAAAGATTATTTGGCATGACTGGGATAGCAAATAGGTGTTGCATAGAAGAAACATGTTACACACAAGGCTGAAAAGCTTATGAAAGAGGGTGACAGAGAGAGAGAGAGAGAGAGAGGCAGAGAGACAGACAGAGACAGAGAGACTGAGAAAGAGAGAGGCAGAGAGACAGAGAGACAGAGAGAGAGAGAGAGAGAGAGACAGACAGACAGACAGACAGAGGCAGACAGACAGAGATTTAGTATGGTGCTGGCTGTTGGTTTTTCATAGATGGCTTTTATCAGGTTGAGATAAAGACCCTCTGTTCCAATTTTCCGTAGTGATTTTTTCATGAATGACTGTTGGACTCTGTCAAATATTTCTTCTTCATCTATTGAGATAATCAAGTGTTTTTGTCATTGGCTTTGCTAATACATTATCTTCAATTTATTGATTGTGTAGATTGAAACAGCCTTGTATCCCTGGATTAAATCTTGCTTGGTCATGGTGTATACTCTTGATGATTTGTTATATGATGATTGCCAGTATCTTATTGAAGATTTTTATTGAAGACATTTTTATTTATTTATATTTATATTATTATAAATCATATTATAATTATATAATTATATTAATTATAATTATTATTATATATTTATATTTATTTATATTTATTACAGACATTGGCCTGTAGTCTCTTTTTAGTTGGCTATTTCTCTGGTTTTGATATCAGGGTAATTCTTGCTTCTAAGAATAAGTCTATAAGTATTACTTCCCTTTTAATTTTATAAAAGAATGAGAATAAGTGGCATTAGATATCTAAATTTTGGTAGGTTTTTATCATTATTTGCAGATGATATGATATTCTATGTAGAAGACCCCGAAAACTGTACCAAAAGACTACTAGATTTAATTATCAAATTCAGTAGCATAAATGGATACAAAGTAAACACTAAAAAATCAAACACATTATTGTACACAAATAAACTCATTGAGAGAAAAATTAGAGAAATTCATTTTGTAATAGCTTCTAAAAATGAAATACTTAGGAATTGATCTAAGAAAGAAGAACTTTTGCCTAGAAAACAACAATATTCTGATAAAGGAAATTGAAAATATAACAGAAAATACAAAGATATCCCTTGTTCTTTGATAGAAAGAACCAACAGTGAAAATGGCCATACTTCCAAAGCAATTATGCAGATTTAATGTAATTTAAATCAAAATACCAATAGGAGACCTCAGAACATTAGAGAACACAATCATAAATTCAATTGGAAATAGAAAAGATCTTAGAATAGCAAAAGCAAATCTGGGCAACAAAGAAAAGTCAGACAGCATCACAATCTCGGACTTAAAATTATACTGCAGAGATTCTGTGGTAAAAATAACATGATATTGGCCACAAAACATAACTGAAGGTCAGTAGAATGTATCAGAACATGCAGTAGCAACTCTAAACACATTCATCCACCTTATCTTTGACCAAGGCACTAAATACAATTATGGGAAGAGATAGGGCCTCTTTATTAAGTGGTGCTGGAAAAACTGATTCATACATGTTAAGGATTAAATCTAGGCCTGTATCTTTCACACTTTCCTAAATTAAAATCAAATTGAATGAAAGATCTAAACATTCAAATACAAGCATTAAATGATTTGGAAGATAAAACAAGTAGACCTCTTGAAAATATAAGGGTAGGCAAAATAGGTAAATACTTTATGAACAAAATCTGGATCTCACAGGAAGTATCATCAATAATAACAAACTGAGATCTCATCACAATAAAATGCTTTTTCACAGCAAATTACCATGAGAATGAAGAAAAAACCCACAGTGAGTGTGAGAACAAAATTTCCAACTGTTCCTCAAAGAACATTTGCCTAGAACATTTTATAAAACTCAAAAACACAGACCCCTCACAATTAAAGAACCAATAAAAAAAGAGCATCGGAAATGAATAGACATTTCTCAGATGAAGAAGTAGAAGCAGGAAATAAATACATGAAAAATGTTCAATATCACTGGTCATTCATGAGATACAAATTAAAACAACATCAGGTTCTATCTTCAGAAAGAAAGGCTGTTAGAAAGAAATCAATCAATAATAAATACTGGCAGGGCTTTGGGGAATAAGGAACATTCTTCTACTGTAGAAGGGAGTACATAGAGGTGTAACCACTATCTGAAAAAGTGAAATTCCTCAAAAAAGTGAAACTAGAGGTTGTATTGGACCCAGCTGTTCACCTTCTTGGTATCTTTCTGAAATAATTAAAAGCATTACACATGATTGTGCTATATGCAAATCCATGTTTATAGCAGCAGCATTGGTAATAGTTAAATCTTGGAAACATCCCAAATGTAAATCAACTAATAGATGGATGGAGGTGAATTTTAGGCAGTAGAGTACTACTCTGCCATGACTGATATGCTTGAGACAGTGCTAAGTACATGGATACATATTGAGACCATAACTGTAAATGAAATAAATCAGACATACATGTTTAAATATCACACTTTTGTGTGAGAAATAGAAAGTGTAAATAAGGACCAAAAATATAATATATCTTCAGAAATGAGAAGAAGTTGTTCCAATAAGAAGAGAAATAGGGAGGAGTGGGAAAAGAAAGGACAAGAAAACTGATAATAGATGGAAAAAATGGATACAAAGTTTTTGCAAATAAAGAGGGGAAGAGGGATTGAAGAAGGGGGGAGAATGGGAAAAAACAGCAAAGATATATCATGTATAGATGATAATGCCCGATGATGAATGTTATTATTATGGATATCTACATTTTACCAAAAAGTTAAAAAAATATAAATATAAAATATTAATTGAAAAAAATGTTCTTATATGGTGGCACATGCCTGTAATCTCTGCACTCTTTGAGCCGGAGGAAAAGGTCTTCAAGTTGGAGTCTAGACTAGGAGATTTAGACATTTTTCTGTCTCAAAACAAACAAACAGACAAACAAGACTAGGACTGTAGTATTAAATTATTAAATTAGTATTAAATTAATATTCAATATTAAAATATGAAAAAATGGTTCTGTGCATCACTGGGATAAGTAAGTATATAATCAACAATATGAATTTATCTTTGAGTTATTTATATAGAGAAGCAAAAATAGTGACACATTTCTAAGGTGTCATCAGGCTCAATTTATTTATTTATTTATTTATTATTATTTTTTTTTTTAGGTTTTTGAGACAGGGTCTCGCTTTGTAGTTCAGGCTGGCCCTGAGCTCAGCCTCAGACTCACAGCACAGCAATCCTCCTGCCTCTGCCTCCTGAGTGCTGGGATCACAGGAGTGAGCCACCACGCCCGGCACTGTAGTATGTGGTACTGGTTGCTGCTGGGCATGAGTCTCCACATCCAGTATAGGTATGTGGTTACCGGGGATCAAACCTGGGTCCTTGCGCTTGCAAGACAGGTGCCAGAACCACTGAGCTAAATCCCCGGCCCCAGGCTCAATTTATGTGATTAAAAAGACTGCCTACACAACTGGGTGTATTCATTAAGAAACAGTATTTAGTACTAATAAATGAGCTATAATATATCCCAACATATTCTAATTTTTTCATATGATTCCTAGACTAATGATTTATTTGAACTGTCAAATATCACTATGAGCATGACTGTGGATAGTTTATGTTCTTGCTTTTGGGGAATTTAAAGATTTATAAACTGAAGAATAAAAATGCTTAGAAAAATAATCCATATATAGATGTCTGGGCTAGGTACACAATATTTTTTGATACAACACATGTCCTTTAGCTATAAAAAGCTATGCATTTTAAAATTATCTTTTGTTTATCCAAAAAGAAGTCTAGAAATATCTTAAACATTTTAATTTAAAGTATTCTATAGATTTGAAGAATGAGGGATTATGTAGGTATAAAGAGGATTTCAGTTACTTTTATTTTACATTTCTCCTTCAAACATACTTGCATGGATTTTTAGTGCCATAATTTCTGGGTCTTTGAGGTCAATTATAATTTCACAGTTCATGTCAGAGCCTTATGAACTAGAAGTAAGTAGTTCTACATAAGAGGCTATTTAATTTTTATTTTTTCCTATATTCATTTTATATTTTTGCTATTTTATAGATTTATTAATCCCATTAAATATATTTATATTTTTTATTTTTTATCTTTATTGGTACATTATGATTACACATCATCATCATATTCAACACTGAGAGTGTGTACCAGAATATGACATGACTTGATTTTCATTTTTTCCCTTTCCTCCCTGCCCTGCAACCCCCCCATCCCCTGTATATACAATCTTTGTTTTTTCTTTATTATTACCACATTCATTTCCCCTCGTTATTTACCCTTACACTCTCTTTCCTTTTAAATATTTTCTACTTCACAATATCAACTATACATACTACAACTCATTTACAACTTCATTTTCTCATACCAGAGAAAAGATATGATATTAACACATCTGTGACCTGTTTATTTCACTTATGAGGATGTCCTCAAGGTACATCCATATATTTACTTAGATTTTTCATGATAAATGATGGGCTAAAAGCCTTCACTATGTTTTATAATTAACTTTTATTTAATGACAGTAAATATAATTGTGAAGATTTTAGGTTAAGATTTTAAAAATAAAACAATGTGTAATAATCATTATGATGACAATTTCCAATCTGTCACTTGTGATAACTTTAATCATAACCTGAGATAACTTATGAGGCCAAATGATTTAATTTTTGTTAATTGAGCAATGAGGTAAATAAAGCAAAATAAATTTTCCAAATTTATTTAGTAAAAGTTTATATAGCTCCTAAATTTTGGGTACTAGGAAGCATTCAACTTGTTTATGGATAAATCTTACCCTACAAGGTTGATGCAAAACATGCGATAGGAAATCCTCCCCATAGAAAGACACTTCCAGGAACCTGACTTACCAATCTTGAATGTCAGGGGTTGAGGGCCCTAACTGTAAAACGAATTATCTTTTAAATTTGGGGAAATATATTTATCAGAGCTTACCTTTATATAAATTATCACATTTCAATTTTTAAATTCATTATCAAATGGTGGATTTTGTCGTGATACCTTATAAATATGGATGTGCCTTGCTGAGAACTTTAAGTACTTCTCTTTTAATAACATTTAGCACACACAAGTGGACATTTAGTTGGATCACCCCGTTTTTGTCCAACAAAACATTCAATTCATCATTGCATGATCTATTTGAGACTGATGTTTTTGTAAAAGGTGGCCTTTAGAATGAGAAATTACTCTTTTTCATATTAATGATTTAAGATTATTGTGAATATACTGTATGAAGTTTTTCTGTTTCTACAGTTTATTATCCCAAGATGGATACATGATTAAATATAGATTTTAAATACTACAGGGACAAAGACAGAGGTAGGATATAATATTATAATCTTTAAATTTCCTTAAATCTATGTTCATGATTTCTTACTAAAATTGAAATGAGTATTTTGAGTTGGCTCAAATTAATGAATTTTAGTCTTGGAAGTAACTTGGGCTACCATCCCATCCATTTTTCCTAGAGCAAGCTTTCTTACAAATACTCACTAGCATGCAATTAATGTGACCAGATATCTTTTTAGCATGTTGGCCTGCAATAGCTTCTTTCTAATCTTTAGTCCTGGTTCACAGGCTACTCTTAGAAACAGCACGCCTATCTGAGTGCTTTTCTTCAGGACAGTCTTTTCAAATAGCTGAGAACACACACATTGCCTGTGTCTAAATCTCCTTTCCTCCAGGGAACACATTCTAACTGCTTCCATCATTTCTCAGCTGATAGAGATTGATCATCACCTGTTCATTTTTCTGCCAGTCACCCACAGGTTGCTCCGGTCCCTCTCCCAGATGTCCTTTGACAGGAACAGACACAGATCCACTGAACAGCCTTTGGTCTAGAAAGCACTTCCTCCTAACAATTTTAGAAGATACTTTTTCTAAAATTTTCTTTTATTTTTATTTATTTTGTGTATCATTTTCATTTTTTCTCTGGTAAAACATGATCCTCAGTGAGCCATTTTCTGTATAGATGCAGTAATAACTTCTGTCACAGATGGGACAGAAGCTTAAATTTGTCTGGTTTCAATTTATTTCATTGAAACATTGTTCCTCACAATAAAAATAAACAGCATAATTATTTATAGCACTAGAATACTAAGCTCTATCTCCTTTTTAAATAAAAAAATTGAATTCAGGGCCGGGGAGTTAGCTCAGTGGTTCCGGCGCCTGTCTTGCAAGCTCAAGGGCCCGGGTTCAATTCCCCGGTAACCACATAACAATACTGAGTGTGGAGACCCACACCCAGCAGCAACCAGTACCACAAACCACAGTGCCGGGCATGGTGGCTCACGCCTGTCATCCCAGCACTCGGGAGGCAGAGGCAGGAGGATTGCTGTGATGTGAGTTTGAGGCTGAGCTCAGGGCCAGCCTGAACCACAAAGCGAGACCCTGTCTCAAAAAACCTTAAAAAAAAATTGAATTCATAGCTTAAATGATAAGAAAATGATGCAGTTCACATTTGTACAAAAGTGAGCAGTTTTTGAAATGCTCATTCTAACTTTACAAATTATAGATAACACGTTTAGCATTAACCATTTATCATTATGACATTGATGCATCTTCCATCCATAACCCCCATATCTCACCATTATCTTTGAATCTAATTATAAAAAGTAGTTCATGAAAAACTACAAGTCAATTTACATTCTACAGGTAGTAATTTTTATAATATTTTAAATTCTAGCAGATTTTATTATTAGAAATTTGAATATTATTTTCTCATACTTAGGACTGTTTGCAATACCTCTTTCCTTCTAATAAACTTAAAAATATGAAAAAAAAACATCTGTTCAACACTAATTATAACTGGGCTGATTCAAAAATCATAATTATTTTATAAAGCAGGGTGAGATGTTCTTGAATCGAATTTAAATATTTCTATTTTGTTTTTATTTTCATATCTCAAATCTGAATTACTGTGTCAACTTCTATTTATGTGGCACTTACATAAAATATTACTTCATTTCTTTTTTCCGTCCAATAATTTTCTTCATCCATAGTTTTTCACTCAATTTTTAAAATTCCAAAGTAGGATGTCTGGACTCAAAGTACATATGATAGATTATCCTGCTAACTTCTTCCATCATTTCTCAACTGATAAAGATTGATCATCACCTGTTCATTTTTCTGCCAGCCACCCACAGTTTGCTCATGCCCCTCTCCCAGATGTCCTCTGACAGGAACAGACACAGATCCACCGTACAGCCTTCATTCTAGAAAGTGCTTCCTGGAATTTTGTCTCCTCACTAACGACAGAGATTGACTCAAGTTTTTCAGGAACAACACTCTCTTTTGAAGTCTCTCTTGTAAACTTCACATGTAAAAATTAGGTAATTCTCACTTTTTTATTGTTCACTGTTTGCATGTAAATATCTCTTTCACAAGTCACATGATCTACAGTGTACAGTCCTCACTCAATTCCACAGTAATACTGAAAATATTCTGATTATTCTAATTTTATGGGCTGTACACCTGAAACAATAAAGGTTTGATTCAAATCAGGAAATTTTGAACTAGCAGATCTGGGTCTCATATTCATGCTTTCTGATAGCAAAAGCCCTATCGTTCTATGTTTCCATAATTTGCTTTCTTTTTAGTACTGAGGACTGAATGAAAGATCTTCCACTGAACTACATTACTATATCCATTATAGTTCACTATAGGAACAAAGTTAATATAAAACACCTTTATGATTCTATAAAGATTTTCTGATGTAGGATTATAATCTTCACCTGCAGAAACAGGGATAGAAGAATGCATAACGTCCATCTGCCAGGTCAAAGTACTAGAGTTCACTGCAGGGTCCAGTGGCTGAAGGACATGAGGACAAATATTCATAGGTAACGTGAAGATCAGAGCTCCCTTCCAGAAGAAAAAAGGAGATTTCTTTGTAATTTTCCATGTACAGCTTCAGGTTTCAAGCATAACAGGTGATGTGACCCACACACAGAGTGGGTGTTGCCACTAGTTTGTGGCCCATGTATCTATAATTCAGACATACATGGAGCTTCACTCACATATTAGGCAATTCTAGTCTGGTCTGGTTGATGTATCACAATTAACAGTGAGGATTTCTTTTTTTAAAAAAATAGGAACTCACTGTATCATTAATTTGACCAGGACAAACTCAAAATTCACATTCTCTTGTGTCAGCCTCCACACTTAAAGGTACAAGTGCTTCTTTGCTTGGATGAAACATAAAATCAGGTTTGAAATTATAGGTTAAGAATAATACCAAATCAGATGATAAATGCTAGTAATTAGGGCTTACATACATTAATGAATTCAAGCTAATTTATTCAGGGAAAATTGTATTTTGTTTGGTAATATATTAAGACACATTTTAAATCGATACACAATTGTTTATTATCATTATATTCAAGTAAAAATACTGAAAGCTATTTATTTGATCTATCTATTCAATAGCATAAAAATCCTATACCAGAGAAGAATCTCTTTTAATTAAAGGATGCTACTGAATTCTTATTCAATCTATTGTTAGATTTTTATCTTATTTATAAATGCTATAACATGCCAGTATGATAATAAAGCATCTAGTCAATTTATAAGATCTAAAGTACTTTAATCATCTAACACTAACATAAAACACTTTAGTGAATTATTATTTAACAATATCTTCACTTGCAGGTGTGGTAGTGATAGAGAACAATACATTGGCCAGTTTGTGGTAGTTTATATTCATTTGTTAAGTTCCATCATTCTTCCATACAGGCCAAATAGGGAAATGAAAGGACTTTGTATGGGGCATACCATCTCTGTTTTTTAAAACTTTTAAATAGTCTGCTTTATTTGTTTATTACATTTAATAATAAATTAATGTTTATTATATTTAATTTCCCTATATCATTTTGGGGTCCTCTGTCAAAATTAGGTCAATGAAATGGATGATGAAACATGGCAAGGATTTAACAAATCTGCATTTCCTTTAAATGACACTCAGCAGAAGCATTAACCACATTTTAGTAAAAAATGGAAAGAAACTCATGATTTACAAAACTTCAGAACATGGCAGGAATGATGGTATGCATACACTAAAGGGGGATATTTTGAGGGGATGAATGACAATATGCTTTTATTACAACTTTAAACGATTTTAACATTGAATATTTGGCTTATCTGCTGTATCTTTAGAAGATCTTTCCATCATCACTCATCATTTGCTCTGACTTTTGTAATTGCTCTTCTTAGAATCCTTTCAGATTTTTTTATCTGAATCCTATTATTATAGAGATCACATCATTCTTCCTGATTTTGTGTTCTTTAAACTATGATTATGTCTGTAGTATTAACGTCCACTTCCAATTTTATATTTCCAGCCAAGTCAACATATATAGTCTTCAAATTTATGTGACCTATCACTGTATTAGACATTCACTTGTAAGTCAAATAACTGTCTGAAAATGAAATCACTGACTTCACATCAAAATAAACATACTTCCAACCATCTTCTTAATCTCAGAAGTAAACATGTCTTCTTTCTAGTTTCCTATGTAACTCCAATATTCTAGTTCCTCAGGATGGAAAACTGGTATCATGTTTTTCCATTTTCCTTTTCTTACAGGAAATATTTAACTCATCAACAAATGCTGAAGACACCAGTTAAATCATGACATTCCTGAAGTTAAAACTCTTACCAGTCCAGTCATATTAGCGGGTGCTTGTAATCTCATTCTGCCAGGAGGATAAAGCAGAAGAATCCAAAATTCAAGCACAGTCCAGGCAATTTGGTGAATTAGTCACACATGGTCTCAAACTAAGAAATAGGTGTAAGGCTGAAGATGTAGCTCAAGGTAAAAGTTATATGTTTAGTAACCAGCACTGAAAAATAAAAACAAAAATACTCTCTACAAGTTTGTTTCCTACAACACAGAGAGTAAAAGCTAACCTCGTCAAAACATCTCCCATTCACATATTTGATTTTGATTTTTTTCTTATCATTTCTTGGTTTTATTCATTCATTCACTCATTCATTCATTAATTTATCTATTATTCTATTTTTGCATTCACTAATGTGCTAATCTCCTTAACTCCCTTTCACTTTAAGTCATTGCAAATTATGTCACTCCTGCCACCATAAAATCCAGATGGTTGGCACTGCTAACTCCTTACCTAACAGCATGAGGATAACCTTACCAGAAAAGCTTCCCATGGCCTCCCCCCAAAAAAATAAAACAGCAAAAGATTCACCATATTAAAATTCTCTCTCCTTTTAACTTTAATTATTTCTTCTAAATTAAAAAATGGAACTCCTAATTTATTTATTCATCAATGCTTTTCTTTTTATACTGAAAGAACAATTTAAAAAGGTAAGGTTTTTTTTAAAAAAAACTATGATTCATAAGTATATTCCTGTATCACTCATAATAAATACATATCTCTGAATTAAATAAATTAAAGAAATATTCAAAATTATAAAACTCACCAAATCTCAAGCAGAAAAACAAAAGAGCTACTTTTGGGAAAATACTTATCTTTCAATTTTTACTGTAATACATATCAAATAATTGAAATTGTGTCTACAATGTATGCATTTAAAGGTCTCTTCTGAGATTGTGTATTTTCTGCAGTTTTCATACTACTGAGTATAAGAAATAGTTTGGATGTGCTGCCTCTTCAGAAAACAAGTGAAAATTTATTAAACAAGTGTACAACGTTTCCCTTCTACACTCAGAAGGGATTTTTTTTTTTTTTTTTTTTTTTTTGAGACAGGGTCTTCTTTGTAGTTCAGGCTGGCCCTGAGCACAGCCTCAAACTCACAGCAATCCTCCTGCCTCTGCCTCTCAAGTGCTGGGATTGCAGGTATGAGCCACCATGCCCAGCACTATGGTATGTGATAATGATTGCTGATGGGCATGAGTCTCCATGCCCAGTATTGTTGTATGTGGTTATGTGGGATCAACAGGGGTCCTTTCACTTGTATAATAGGTGCTGAAAACACTGAGCTAAATCCTCAGCTCTCAGAAGCTATTCTTATCAAAATATATGTCACTAAGAATTTAGATTTTTCTATTCTGATTAACTTATTGATCTTTCTGTTTAGTCTAATGGAAAATTTTAGTTTTTACATTTATTAGTCGATAAGTTCAAAATATATATTTTTAAATGTGATATAATTGAGAAAAATTATCTTTTCAAAATGAAGTTATAGTGTTACAGATATAAGACAAATATTAAGTAGATACTAGATAATATATTCCACAAGTTCCCTCCCAGGCTGACACACCTGGGTGAAGCCATGCATATAATTTGACTTTGAATATACCAATTAAGTAAAAAGGCTCTTCATTTTTTATATGAACATATCATGAAATATTTGTAAACAACTTGATTTTGACAAATTCATACTAAATGAAATAATGCAAATAGCTAATTTGATATTTGGAAAATAATTTTCATAGGGTTTTAAGAACTACATGCAATAATACAATAAAATATGTTGAATTTATCAGTGTATGATAATACTTTTTCCTCTAATAAATGGAAAATAAAATCAGTGTAAAAATAAAATTCAGGTTGAGATTATAATGAAGAAAACACACATTCATCTAAGATACCGATTGCAATGTCCTGTAAATTTTCTTAGAATCTGACCTCATTTCAATTCTACCTTGCTAGCAGATGTTATTGTTGCTGTGGTCCATGATGCTTCATTCTCCTGAAGCCAGTGAGGCTTGTTTTTGTACTTGGCAACTTTTTCCCACCTCAAGGTTCTACTGTGCATCACATGGTTACTGCTGTCTCCAGACTTTCCCTAGAAGCGTGGTAGCCTGTTTCCTACATGAGGTGGCTATAGCAGTTCAGACTTAAAAATCAACCCTCAACTGATGCCAGAAAATGGGGATTTGTTTTATTTTTTTTTATTTTATTTTATTTTTTTTTTGAGACAGGGTCTTGCTTTGTGGTTCAGGCTGGCCCTGAACTCAGCCTCAAACTCACATCACAGCAATCCTCCTGCCTCTGCCTCCCAAGTGCTGAGATTACAGGCGTGAGCCACCACGCCCAGTACTGTGGTATGTGGTACTGGTTGCTGCTGGGGTGAGTCTCCACGCCCAGTATGGTATGCGGTTACCGGGGACCGAACCTGGGTCCTTGAGCATGCAAGACAGGCGCCGGAACCACTGAGCTATACCCCGGTCCAACGGGGACATTTTTAATAACGTTCAGTTAACCTGCTACAAATCATATAGCTAGATATTATAAGATCTGTTGGAATTTATGTCACGTAGGTTTGTGTGATTGCGAGAGTCTGAGAAGTTTGGAGAGCAGAGGGCCTGACTTTTTTCACTCAACCTTTGTCTGCAGTGGCATTTTGTGTGTTTATTTTGGTTTTATTTAACTCGCAGGTCTTGATGATGTCTTTCTTGGTAATTCATACCTTGTAATAAGAGAACACAATGATCCAAGGTACATGGTGAAGGAACATGTGCGAAAGAGAGGCAGAGGAGGAAAGTGAATGAGCCGATGATTGCTTCCAGAGTATATTTTTTCTCTCTTCCAAAATAGGGTATCATGAGAACAGTGCTATGAATCTATCATCATTAACTCTGTTGGAGAGTTTTGGAGATATTACCAAGGATTAAATGATCTGGAAAACTCAGTCTTTGGAAACTGTATTGTATTCATCTCTGTTCTTTCCACTTTTATGTATTACCAAATCTTAAAGCATTATGATTAGCTATATAGTGACTTGTAAGTACGAAAGTAATTTTTCTTTTTCTCTTTACCTCAAACAAAATCTGAGATATTTTAGTACTTCTGTTAATATTTTCTTTATTCTAGGTTAATCTCAGATATCTTTAATATCATTATAATTTTACAAGATGTATTTAGGATATATTTAGGAAATTATTGTATTAACCTATGTGCAGCACAGTTCAAATAAAATACTTATTACATTATAGACACCACTGTAGATTAAATCTATGGTGTGGATGTCAAGCTAAATCCTGTACACTTCCATCATGCTATGTATCAGAAAGAATGAGAATTTAGAGAATTAATAAGTATTAAAAGCAACCTCAAACATTAAGCTTCTTTATTTCCCTGACCGATCTATTCTATCTGAGATGTAAGGATAGTCTCAAAAGTCTCCTAAATTACATGTGATCAAAACGTTTTGCTGAAAGCATTGTTTCTGCCCCTATTACTCTAACATGCAAGAATAGTGTGATTTACATAATAAGTACATCAACTTGACTAAATTAACTTTAAAGTGAAAACTGAAAGCTTGTTAAAAATAACATTTAGAATCAAAATAAGAGAACACAGTTAACTAAGCACAAAGCTTAGTCAAGAAATAATATATATGGGTATCAAACACTATGTTGTGTATTTAGATGTTGTACAATAATATATTATATGTTTATTTCTACTCCATGCAATTTAAATGGTAGCACTGAGCTGGGTATGGTGGCTCACACCTGTAATCCCAGCACTCGGGAGGCAGAGACAGGAGGATTGCTGTGATGTGAGTTGGAGGCTGAGCTCAGGGCCAGCCTGAACCACAAAGCGAGACCCTGTCTCAAAAAACCTTAAAAAAATGGTAGCACTGAAATTTTATGTAGTATTTAATAAGTCTTGCATATCTGTGCTAGTCAATAAAGTACCAATTTCTGAATTACAAGGCAGACAATGGATAATTTAACATTGATTTTTTTTAAAAAGAGAGAAACAACTGTTGGGCTAGGTAAATACTATCAATAATGAAACAATATTCCATATTTAAAGCTTCAGAATGTTGCCCCTTAAAATTTGCAAAAAAAGAAAACTATCCCTTGGAAATCATTTGCAGTATAGAATTTGACACCCACCACACATTAGTTGTAGAGCTTTGTGCTAACTATTGTTGACATAGTGCTCCTGAGCATAATCTGAAGCTGATCTATCATTTACAGAGACACGATTGTCAGACTTGGAGTCACATTTGAAATTTAATGTTGTCTTTATCATTGTTCCCACAAAAAATAAGAAAAAAAATCTTTCAAGGACACAAATATCTTTGAGGATAAAGGTTGCCTCAGTTAGCTATTGTTTTAAACCACCTCAAATTTTAATGTATTAAAATAAGTGATTTATTACCACTTGTTTACATCACTTGGATGAAGGTCAACTGCCTGAAGTTGGGTATGGATGAAAAGGGTCGGTGGGCATGGCTCAATTCCATCTCTCCCTCTTTCCCTTCTTATTTCTATAGCAAAGGAAGAACAGCAACCAAAGTAAATAGGAGAAACATTTTGTGTGTTTTAAGACCTACAGCAGGGTTGATATTTTACTGTTTTTCCTGCTCTTAGCAAGTCCTCTTGGTTAAACAAAAAGTCAATTATGCTAGATTAATTTAATGTTTTGAAATTACATAAGATAAAGGCAGTAGAAAGAGGATTAGGACTTTTTGAAGTGGAACCCTCCCATCCATCTGCACGATATACCTCTGTTCTTATGCACTTTCCTCTGTTTTTTAAATATATTTGTGATACGGGGTGTGTGTGTGTGTGTGTGTGTGTGTGTGTGTGTGTGTGTGTGTGTGTGTTTTAAGGTACTTTCCTTATTTGTCAATATTAGATCATAAAAATAAAAGTCAATGGAAAATATTTCACAAATACAGGATTTTAATTGTTACATCCTTAAAAGTGTTAGAATTGTGTGGAAGAGACAAATATTAGGAAACTGCTAAATCTTAGATTAGCCTCCAAAGAGTCATAAATTGTAGGAAGTTGAGACACTCATTTGCAATGAGTGCTGTGTCATCTTGGAGACCCATGACTTTAGAAAAAGTATCCCAAGGCAAGGTTAATGCAAGGACAATGACAAGCCTTCCATATCTCCTATGACTCCTCCATCACAGGAGTGTCACTTTCAAACCAATACACATAGTGTATCTTTGAGTTTGTGTCATAAGAAATGCAGTTTTGAACCTTCTAGCTGTATTTCATACTACACTACCAAGTAAATAAATAAATAAATAAATAATAAATAAATAAATAAAGACCTCACACCAGCCAGCAGTAAATAATAGATACTAAATCTGCCCCATTCAAAAGCTTTAAAAAAATCAAAAGCTTTTATTTTTTCCATTGTCATTGCTACCTCCATATACTCAGCAAATCTGATAGTTGGGGAGAAAATTTTCTATCTTGTTAATCATTTATGAGTCTATAATTCCCTTGCACAATTGGCTGAATACAGAAATCAACTGAGTTTCACATCCATGCATTGATGCAGATAAATCCTTCCTTTATTATAAGATAGCCAAAAGGTGTTCAGATAATCAAAAATTCAGATATTTTTCACTTATATGGGGCCAGCATTGTAAGGAAATTTTCTTATGTTAAAATCCATTCCAGAAAGTTGTTTTAGATTTTGCCTAGCATTATCAGTTTTACTCAACATTTAAAGGTATAATGGAGAATAGATTATATGTGAATATTACTTCAATTTCTATAAATTAATTCCACAAGAGTAATATTTAATATGATATACTATTTATTGGACAAGTATACATGAAATATTTGAACACATTCATATTAACCAAATTGTTTTTATGTTCATAATGTATGGTTGCTTTCTAACTCTGTTATATTATGGCATGGAAATTTATTCTTTTCTACTGTCATTTCCATGCACATCAGTTTTCCTTTGTATTCTTAGGAACAACATTTAGAACTATTGATTCACCAATATATCTTCCATGAATAAGCTGGTATTTGGGGTGATAAATTATGTTGCCAATGAACCATCCCTCGCACCTCTACAACTGGCAGCTAGAGATAAATACTAATTAGGAATTTATGTAATTTTAGATTGTGAAATATTTCAGAACAAATGATGGTACTTTTTAAAGCATTCTATTTACATTCACCTACTATGGCATCTTCATATTCATCATACAACAAATTTCCTATTAAAAGGGTACTATTACTAAAATAACTACAAATGTGGTTAAACTACATAATTTACTTTTACAAAAAGCAAAACAATGACATGTATAACAAGTGCCTCAAAATGAATTGAGGTTTCATTACTGAACAACAGTTTTGTAAGGAATTGCTTCACCTGTCCTTTCTGACAATTAAAAATCGCAGTTTTCCATTGACCTATTCACACTTTCCCTGCATTGTTTTCAGATGCACAGCAATTGTTAGAAAATTTTTCATTATATTTAGCCATTATGTCTCCGTGGAATATCTCTCATTATTTTAGTGAATCACAGATGCCACACTCTATATATTTTTAAAAGTAACAAGGCTGCAAACATACAAAATCCTATCAACAATTAATACATATGAAAGTTTTTATCTAACTTTACACCATTTTCAAAATGATTAATGATGAAAATTTAGAGAACACCAAGCTATATTCTTATTATATATAGTATCCTAGGTACACATATGGATATTAAGGAGGTTTTCTTTCATCAGGTTAAGAGAAAATTGTCAGCTCTCAAACTGAAAATCCCTGATGATTTCCAAGGAACAGGACTCTCTGTGATGGATATGAACCACGCTGTGTGAAAAGCAATCTGTACGTACAGAGAAATACACATCATTCTGAAAAGCTGAACTCAGGACCTCTTTTAATATATATTGCTCCTTATTAAGACAGGGAATTCAATACTTGTGTCAAGATGAAATCATCATTGTCTCCCTTGAATATTTTCCGTGATTGTGTGACAGATTATGAGCAAGTGCATAAATGAAATGAGATTTTATTTAAAGTGACACTATAAATCCACTCATATCAGATCGATCAATTTTAATTCACTTACACTGGCTTTGCAGTGTTGAGTCTGTGGCATTTATTTCAGTTGCTTCCTATTCTACTAACATGCTTTTCGATCAGTTGGGTGGAGCAACAGGAAGAGTGACACGGTCCGTCCGTGCAGCTCTGCTCTGCTGAATCAACCTCCACAGCCTTCCAGGACCGTTAAATCTGCACTGCAACCTCAGTTTGGTCTCCACATTCATTAATAGGCTTACAAAAGGCTCTACTCAATAATTGATAGAGTCTATTGAAATACATGAATTTAATACAATTCAGTTAATAACTGATAAAATACATCAGTTCACAACTAGTGAAAACACTTATATCATTCGATTTCCACGTGCTGATAATCTCAGCATAAATTTTTAAGGAATATCCATCATCCATCTGGAACTAAGAATTAGGTCTGAACCCTCTTACCCTCCAGCTTCTGTGCTGCATTCAGATGCTTTTCTTTGAATGTCAAAAGCACCATAAATAACCTGTTTCTAGCACTGCAAAATTCAAATAAGGTGCACAGATTTAATAAATTTCTACTACTCACAA